>JAUBNQ010000008.1:20723648-20735028 GCA_032353495.1 Ctenopoma kingsleyae | reverse complement strand
CACACACACACACACACACACAGACACACAGACACGTTTGTGGTAACAGGCTGACGCATGCGCATACCCCTGACTCATAGAGTTTATTACTACTGTGTTAAGACTAACTGCCACTGGGACAGGAAGACAAGTCGAGGATTCCTGTGGACCTTAAGGCCCCCAAGGCAAAGAGAAACACAGCTTTCAGAAGGCCAAGTGTATTTAGAGTAAATTATTTTAAATCGTCTTACTTACATTATATATTGAAATACGCACAGAATTACATCTTAATAGCATTAACAATGTAGGTCTAACAACTTTGCAGTATCAGTTCAGAAGCATCCTATAAATAAAATCCAAAACACTCTAGGAATAATAGCATAGTTAAAAGTCAGATTCACAAAGTACTTACCCTGGTCACATTCAATGCTGTTACACTTTGTCAGACACTATGCAAATGTATAAGAGAATATTGCTTCATAGCAGATTATCATACTGCTGCCATCTCTGTGATCATGATTTTTAGTACCAGGATCACCACAGAGGACTGCTATATATGCCTATGACAGACAGAAAGAGCGAGAGGGAGAGGGGGGAGGCAAGAGAAGGGGATACTGAGAAAGCCACAAGCAAATCAAAGGCAAACAATCTGGTTTGTTTTCTCACAGTACAGGGCCCGGGTGGAAAAAACACCAAATAAAATAAACCTTTAATTTGAGTGAAATTGGAGGCAACAGTGCAGCTATAAGAAGTGTGATTTCTTGCGGTTTGGGTTAATCCTGATTGAGAAGCCCCTGAGTTGAAATGTCAGCAATATGAGACTAAAACAAAAGTAATTACACCCAGGGTTAATGAATATAACTGCCTAAGGCATGGGCAACTAGAGGAGAGGGTGGTCGTGGTAGTGGTAATGGTGGTGGTGGGGAAAAAAAAGGCTGCTGCCGCTGCCACTGCTACTACTGCTACTACTACTGCTGCCACTGCTACTACTACTGCTGCCACTGCTACTACTACTGCTACTACTACTGCTACTACTACTACTACTTCTGCTTCTTCTTAGAGAACAGAAGAGTCAATTTACAAACATTTATAAAGAAAGAGTCAAAATCATACACCAATATTTGTCTTCACTTGTGCTCTAACTGTTTAGACCCCTTTTGAGAATAATAAATTGTAAGTGAGTGAGGCTTGCATTCTGATACAGGAACATTCATCACGGGGGTTTATTCCCCCTCCAGCGATCACAGTTAGGTTATGTATGGTTATGTTAGTGATGCATGGCCACCAGAAACACAGGTCCAATTTGAATAATGGACAATTGAACAGCAACGTAGCCACTGACTTTGTGTGAACAGCAAGTCCTCTCTCTGCACTCCTAAAGCTGTCAGTCCAGGTCACAGCTGCTGTATTGGGGATGTGTCCAGGCTGAGAGTTACACAGACTCAACAACAACCACATCAAAGGAGTTACACTGGTGAAACATAATGAACAACCTTTATCTTATGAGAATGCAAGTACTCCCTCCTCCCAAGCCTTACTCACTAGTTTACGAAGGGAAAAGAGGATGATTTGCCTTTCAAGTTAAATATGTCAGTGAGGATTCTCAGTCAAGTTAAACGTTTTACATCTTACAACTATATACTGTAAATGCTTACTCAAACTCAGACAGAGACCAGCATCATATTCCGTTCCATTCAGTCATTGCTTTAAGAATCAGGTGTGCTAAGTCATATCACAGTTTCTCTTCTCTCTCCCTGCTTCACAATTTCTTTCTACATTCAGAGCCTGTACCTTGTGCAGTACGAACAGTATGGGATAATGGTGACATTTCCAGTGTGTGTTCTATTTCACACACAGAAATAGAAACAGATTTGTTAAACAGACTTTTTTTCTGTCAGAGTAGATGTCCCATTGTGGATATGTCATATTAGCAGAAGACTTTTTGCATCTTTCTTCCTAGAATATGTTCCATTGTTTAAAGACTAAACATATAATTTAACTAGGGCTGGGCACATTAACGCGTTATTATCTCGTTAACGCATTACTTCATTAACGCCGATAATTATTTTATCGCGTTAACGTACTTTTATTATTATTATTATTATTATGGTGATGAAAGTCCGTTGCTCACTGGTTCTGAATACACATGCAGACAAACGATGCGTCACAGGAGGGGCGGGACATTGATGAGTACTGGCTTTGGATTGGCGTCAAGAAGCGTCTCAACCAATGAGAGCATTTGGGGGTGGGCCTAATACTGCTGCAGCGTTCTGCAAACGAACCGATGCAGCAAATCACCCAAACAAACCCACACCAACACAAACACTTAAAGGAATCATGACGTTCATGTGTTTCTTTAAATGACAGCAGGCAAATTAACAATTGTGTTTAAAAAAACGCTTTTTTGACAGATTTTGAGACGTGTGCTCTACTTGTGTGTCGGTGTGTGTGAGTGTGTGCGCGCATCGGGGCAGAACTCCTCCGAGCGTGATACAGAGATCAGAGGAGAATAGTAAACATTACAGGACCATTTAGCAACAGAATCAACGGTGTGTTTTTCTCCAGATTTCAGCGGGTATGTCCGTATGTCTGGCCATTTCCACAGCAATAACAGTGATAAAAACTCTCTCAACCCACTCAATTGAGAGGGCACAAGCTAAACACAGAGTACAAATCAAGCACGAATAAAAGAAAAACGAAGAAAAAAGAAGAGAAAAGACGGAGCAACTGAGAAGGCTGCATGACGCATGCGCACAAATTAATATTTAAGTTGAGATATACAAGAGATATTGAACTGCTACTGTGTAAAGTGAATACTGCTGTATTTCTTTAAAATACAAACCAACTGTTATTGAACTTCTGTTCATAGAGCAGTACTTTTATATATACTTTAAAAGTACTATATACCTTTTTTAATATAATAAACGTGTCCAATAAACTACTTTTGAATTCATTATTCATTTTTGCCGGTAACAGTGTGATTAATCGCAATTAATTGCAGAAAACTCATGCGATTAATCCCGATTAATTTTTTTAATCGTTGCCCAGCACTAAATTTAACATTAGACTTTCCTGTTCTGCACCCTGGGTGGTGAAGATGTGCTTTTGGGAGGTACAGAGCAATAAAGACTAGACAACAGGTAGTGCACAGCAAAACTTTGTTGGCCAAACCTTGAGCAAGAACAACAAATTGATTTTAGCACAACTTTAAATGGTTGTGTTGTGCTCATTTTAGTTGCTGTGAGTTCAGGCATAACGTCACACTTCAGCCAGACCTACTATAAAAACTCAGCTCAGGTGTGTCTTTATATTTTTTGGACCCATCATCAGTTTCACAGCTAAACAATAAATTTCTATTCAAGCTTTCAGAATTGTTAAGTAGAATTGCTGTTCAAATAAACCCCTGAGGCACGGAGGCTATCATGCCATCTGACACATTTCCTAGTCCTACCACAGCCAACGGTCAAAACCCACCACCAGAGCCAAACAGTCACTGAATTCTCTGTCCACCCTTCTACAGCAGTGCAAGACTGCTGCAGGTCCAGAGAACATCTGGACAGGGCACAAAAGGTGTTCATTCATTGTGAATTAAAAAAACACCTATTCTAAGACATTTAAATGTTTTACTCACTCGCTGTTGAGTCATAACCAATGGACATTATGGGAGTAGGAGTCTGCATTACAAACCTGATTATTTTATGTGCCGTCGGGTAAAATGAGCTAAACATTTTTAAAAATGCTTCATTACAGTGTATTACAGCTGCATACACCCATTAATAATGCCAAGTCTGGCTCTGACATGTTCGAGGGTGGATACATACTGTATATACAGTGGGTTCAGAAAGTATTCAGATTCCTTCTCTTTCCAAACACTTTATTATTTATCCATACAATTAAAAACACAAAGTGATAGATAAATAGATGAATAAATGTCAAAATCAAAGTCAAACTGAAAGTATTTAGACTCTTTCTGTGAGAAGATAGTAACTGATTGGACACAGTTAGGGGAACAGAAGGGGACACACCTGTATATATAAGGTCTCACAATTCATATTGCATGCCACGAAACCAAGCCCCCCAGGTCCAATCAACATTAGGACAGGGGACTAGTAAAATAAATGAGACATCCTGCTAGAAGAACACCCATAAGCAGCATGTTGCCAATCATGCCTTTATGGTAAGTTGATAAACAGAAAGTATATGGTGTTTACCAAAGTGTTACCAGGGTTACCGAGACTTGGTAAGATTCTCGTTCTGATGAGACTATAATGGAACTCTATGCTATTAGGTTGCTTCTCAGCAGCAGGTAAGGAGAGTGCAGCCAAATACAGTGAGGTCCATAAAGAAAACCTGCTCCAGTGTGCATGTGACCTGAGACTGGAGTAACAGTTCACTTTTTAACACAACAGAGACCCAAAGTTCCAAGCTAAGCTGCTCATGTAGACAGTGATCCTAGTATATAGCCATTAAGTTGACCCTTTATTATGATTGCTTTGCCCATTTACACCAAACCAAAGAAAGGCTGGAAGAATGGTGACACACTGTTCTCTTACCACAGCTGCCTACATCCCAGTAGTAGAGTCAAGATGTTCAATGTGACATCCAGTATGCCATGTAACATGTACTTGAGAATACAAATTATATTAGTATAGCCTTCAGAACAACAGCTAATGAACTGAGTATTGATGTCTTGTGGACTTTCTACATAATTTGGAGTCAGACTCTTATTGTGATTCATCGTGAAAATAAATAAAGCTTACAATCACAGATTTGTGTGATTCAGGGAAGGATGTGTCCAGGCCTACTATTATATTCTGGCCTTTTCACATTTAGGATTCATTTATACCAAGGCTGTCCTGTGGTCCTGACCTCTCTATGGCTCTCCCATCCCAACCCACCATAAAGTTAAGGGAGTGTGGACATAATCTGTGGAGCTGCTGGCTCACCTCACCATGACCTGCTTCAAATGCTTTACTATGTCTGATTACATCTATTGCTGTCAACCACAAAGGAGCTCCCAAGAAAGGTCACTGAAACCCATAATGCCTCTGAAATATCTGCTGTGGTTGGTGTATATCCTATGTACTATATACTGTGATTTGGAATGCACCTTTATGGTAAAAGTGAGCAAGCTAAGTAACACAACAATGCTTTCAGTTTACCAGTCAGTCTTTATTGACTGGTATCCTGAACCCTCACTCTGTGTGAATCCATTAAAAACTTACAAGATGAGGTTGTTACCAACAGGGTAGTCTCAGGTCCTACTGGAGGTAAAACTTGTCTATCATAGAATGCTCAAGAACCCCCTAGTAATAAGACCTGGAGGGTGGTGCTTGTGATTGAGACTTCAATAAAGCATAACACAAAAGATCACATATATATATTGATGTTTAAATAAACAAAAAAAATGCATTATATATTATATAAAAATGAATTGTAAGATACTGTTTCTTAAGGTGCAAATGGATATAAACTGTAGGGTATAAAGACACTAAAGAAAGTTAGGAGAAAGAATTACAGAATTTACCTGACACTAGAAAACATAATTGTTTAAATATGGTCAAGATTGAGAAAACACTCTGGAATTCACAACGTAAGGACCAGACTTTCAAGTCATGTCTGGTTCAGATATTATAAAACGTTGTAATTTCACTTTGAACTCTGTACTATGATCTTAGGTTGTGATAATTTCAGTGTAATATTTATGGGTAAAAAAAAAAGCAATGGCGCAGTAAATAAAGTAATTTTGAAGTCACACTATCATAAAAATCATCCAAAGACTAATACAAGACGTGTGATGAAAGAGAGACAATATCAAATATCACTTAATGTGGCTACAGTGACAAAATTTATAGGAAAAGAAGACATCTTTTAATCTTTAATCTTTCATAAGCAATACCAATTTAATAAAATAAAGTTAAACACACAAACGTAAGCCATTGTTCGCAAGAAACAAGTCACAGTTAAAAAAAAACACACTCTAATCCTTCTTTAATCTAATATTTAGGAGACATTCTGGAGGAGGAAGATCTGAATCAGAGTTCAAGAAGTTACACCTGGTCTAAAGCCTCACCCATTTTCACACCATTTCTCCCTTTTCCCCCTCCACATATTTTTCTGTAATTAGTTAAACATATCATATAATATATATATATGACTATATTTAAGCTATGATACACTTTGTAAGAATACAATGGGTGCTAAGAGGGTAGTGAGGCATGGAAGGAAAACAGGCAGCCTATATAATATGACTAGTTTTATACATTTATGATATAAGATTCATGATATAAGAATGAAAACAAAGATAACCGCAGTAGCTCTAACATGCACAAAGAGCAACAGTTTTTCCATTACAGGGTCATGTCCATTCCCATGTTGTCTTGATAGACCAGCCCCGTCACAATGAGACCCATGATGTATTGACCATGTATTGCCAAAAGCACATTGAAAAAAGGTCAACAGCACCAGAGTATCAAATAGGTTAAATAATTAATGGTAGTTACTAGAAAGAATGAATCAACTCCATCAATAATTTTAAAGATTTTTTCATCTCTCTTCATCATCCATTCTCACTTTCTCCATCAATCTATCTTCATCATTCTCTCTTCTTTGTTTCCAGTGTGTCAGAAATGCAGACACATCTGTGCCCCCCTCAACAGCCACCAGAACTGAGGTTTATTTGACTAGAAAATTACCCTCCTCATGTTGAACGTATCTCCAATATTGTCATCACCAAATATTTATTTGTAGAGGACAGGACCTCAGAATGGCCACATTCCTTTTGCTGAGCAGCATTTACGCAACTTTCTACATGACACACGCACATACTCTCAAACACACGCACATACTCGTGCGCACACACACACACACTTACACGTTTTCTGCTCATGTAAATTTAACTGTATCAGCTCAGGACTTTATCATCAAACATGATGAATGATGATGATTTTCTGTAAATCACATAATAAACTGATATTAACCAAGGCTGTATTCAAGACCAAAATGCACCAGTGTGTCTGATCAATGTTGCTAGGCTACAACCTAGGAAACGTATTAATAAGCGGATCTAAAATGACACCCTTACATTTTTGCTTAATGGGCCTTGGGGGTTAGGGGGGCTCAACTTTTTGAACAGCACACCACAAGGGGGCAGTAATGTAACAAGGACCTGGAAAAGGTCAGAGGGACTTAATCATTAAAAACTGAGAAAGGAGTGAGAAAGGGAGGTAGGGGTTAAAGGATAGGGGAATTTAGTTTGAGGAGGAGGGAGGAGGACAGAGAAAGGAGATAAGACAATAGCAAAGTCAAAGTGTAAAAGAAGAGAAGGAGGAAAGGAAAAAGGTGAGGAGAGAAACAGGAAAAGTAGAAAAGGGGATGTATAAAAAGAATTGAGGATGGTTACAGAATATGTCAGAATGTAGAGAGCAGGAAATAATACTGGAGATTAAGGCCACAGAGTGTCAAACAAATCTAAGCTGATTACATATCACAAATCCATTTACAGACCAGCCAACTAATCCTCACTTATAAGCTGAAAGAATTTAATTTAAACGGTAAACAGAATCGTAATTTCAAATAATAGTGCTGCTCTGACCTTTCCATTTTTTTTTTCCATACAGTCCAGCATCCTAGATACCCAAACCAATCAATCACATCTTCATTTAGATAGTGCACTAAATATTTTAAAGCTCATCTGTCAGCACAGTGCACAAAAACACAGATGTGTACTCAACACAAACCAAAACTACTGAGCTCCCAGAAAACTGTTTCAGTAAAGCCACAGGTCCCAGAGGGAGGCGCCCTGGTATCTCTGTAGTGACCAGTTCCTCAAACAAGCCTGGAGATGATATGATCATCATGAATGCAGAAAGAAGAAGTTTGTATGACCTCCTGAACGGTCACACTGACTGTCAGCCAGTGGTCACATCTGTGGCCGGTGTGTATGTTTGTTTGGTTTGTTGCCTCTCACCTTCAAGAGAACTTCATTATACAATAAAAACGTCTGTTCTTGGTTGCACCACTAGAAGCTTCAACTTTCTGGCCACTACATTAAAGGCAACCAATACCAGTAATAAATCTGAGTGTTTCCAAGACACACACATAAAAAATGTTGATGAGACACTTTAAATATTATTTCACAATAAAGATATTCATCACACACTGTTTAATGCGTTTCATTTAAACATTCTGCCCCGGTTTTTACCACATGTGCCACACACTGTCCAATTTTCCCAGTTTCTACAGTGTGTGCGTGCATGCAAGTGTGTGTGTGTGTGTGTGTGTAGTATTCCTCTATGTACGTCTTCCCCTGATCCTCATACAGTTATTCGGGTTTCTGGACATTTTTGTGTGCTCACTTCAAACCATTCCAGTAATTACTCACATGCATTAAAGTAGAGACCACAAACAGCCATGATGCTGCACTCTTTTCAAGTTCCAAATGTTGTTTATTAAGCCTCAGTTTCAAGACCAAATTTTCTGTGTCCATTAGAAGTGGAGCATTTTAACTCAGTGACAGCTTGCTGCAGTGGTTTCACATTAGTCACATTTTCTGTGTGTTCATTGTACCTCACTTAGTGCACAGGCGTCCACATGTAGCATGATCTGTGGAATGATTAATAATGTAGCATTTCAAAGGTAGGTCATAATTTATTCTCAGTACTTATTTAAATCAGTCAGGATTAGTTATTTACCCAGCAGCCCAGCACACATAAATCAGAAAAATTCACTTTTGTTCAAACTACTGAAGCTGTCAGAAAGTTAACTGGGTTTTTCATGAAGGTTGAACATGACACTATCATCATTTGTATTTATTTACATAGAAGACAGGAGCTTACAAAACATAAAAGTACTAGAGGCAAGCGAACCAGTGTGAAGCTGTGGTCCATTATCCAGAGTGTCAACCAGTCAATGGAGTGAGACCATCTAACCATTGTCGGTCTGTCTGTCTGTCTGACAACCGTCTCCAGCACCCTGCTGCTCGGTGCTTTTCTTTCCCTCCCTTGGCACGGGTGACCCCATGTTCACACCTGGGATGATGGCAGGGGTTCTGGTCTCTGAAATGCCCCTCTCTCTCCCTGATACCCTAGTAGCCTTCTGTCAGGCTGCTCTGCTTCCACACGTTCACCCTACCACCTACTGTGTGGACACCAACTGAAGGGATCTGTTGGATGTCATGATAAGGCATCTTTTTAATAAGGTTTGCTCAGCTCAGACCCCAGGATTACAATAGATTAAGCTAGATTTAGACATAAAGAACAAGCATGGTAAATATTAGGGTAAATATTAAATTCTAAAATGATAAATACATGTATATTTAGAGAAATTTAGATCAATCAAATTGGCTCTGCTTTGTAGATATAAAGAGTGCATCTCTGGCTTCTGGGCTCCGTGAGCACAGAGGAAGCTCCTGTGAAGATTTCTGATAGCAGAGATAGATTGGTGGCTGATAAGAGAGGTGTGAACAGCAGTGTAAGCTTGTCACTGCGGGGGGCTAGAATGACAGACCATCAGAGGTTAAAGGGTTACAAGGCGATAAAACTGGACATCAGAGTACTGGGTAGTGTTTGACCTACCTGTCATGACATTTACTGAACGATGGCTTTAATAATTATTATGTATTTTGTCAACTTACATTGAACATAATCTTTTCTGTATTTCCAAGTTGTCTGTTCTGAAAGAAATCAGTCGAGTCAGCATAACTAGAAGATTGACAGAGCTCTAAGCAGTTCAGGGTTGGCTATGCAGTGAAGTAAAGGTATGGACCACAGGCAGTTCGGTTTAACTCTGAGGTGACTATTTTAATTTCCTGTGCATTTAATGTTTAAATATTTAGCCAGGACTGATGCTAAAATTATTATTTTTTAAACTAAAACACACTTTATTTCAGGACCCAGGTATTAAACATTACCTTTTGTCAGTACATTAGGAGTAGTCCTACTTTGACAGATATGCTTACTGTAGCCAAATGCTTACTGTAGCCAGCTGAGAGCCAATCTTAGCCTATTCTTGATTTAGTAGAATTTTTAGAATTTTTACCCCCTCTCCTTGTCAATCACATCATATTTCTAGGCTCATTTTCACAGCATGTTTATGACGCTCAAGTCAGTGGACTGTGAGGGCCATTCCAAAAGCTTCCAATGGCTGCTACACAAACCCAATGCTTTAGATTTGGCAATGTGTTCCTTTCAACAAATGCTGCTCCAGTCTTTTCTACAAATACCCAATTGATGACTATGCCCAGACAGCTCAATTTTAAGTGCATCTGTCCACAGCACTTGTTTCCAAAATGACTCATATCCAATTGTTGCCTTGTATACTCCAGATGTTGACTGTTGTGATGAGACCGCAGGTAAAGTTTCCTTCAGATGATTCTTCCATAAATCAAGTTTGTGCAAGCATTGCTGCATAGTGAAAGGTGCACGTCTGCTCCTGTGTCAGCTCCAGCTTCCTGTATGTCTTTTACAGTTGTATAAAGTTTTGTGTCACTTCTCTGCTGTCCACACATTCAGTCTGATCTAAAGGTTTTCTTGCTCTTCCAGATCTTGCCTTGAGTAATAATATATGCCTTACAATTCCTAGAGATCAAGTATTGGAATTGTGAGTGTTGGTACTTACAACACGTTTTTAAGATCATGATGTGTCATAACATTTGAAAAAAGGCTCATTGTCATCATCATTACTTTTGTTTTAATGGAGTTCTATTTATTTGACATTTGACTTTCATTCAACTGTAGCTGTGAGGACATCAAAAGTACTGCTAGAAAGTGATGCAGCACTTCATAAAAGCCTACGGTTCTACTCAGTCATAAATCTACCATGTGACTTTGTGATAGGGTCCCTTTACTAAGCCTCACTTATCTGCAACACTGTTGCACCTCCCCTCAACTTCACCATTCCACCTTACACCCCCCTACACTTTCAAAAGCACAAGAGCGTGACCTATGACACCTTAGTTAACGGACATTAAAAATCCTCTTACATAAAACTAATGAAATGAGTACATTGAACTGACAGGGCGACTGACTGACTGGCCCAGAGGCTAAGAGGGATCCAGAAGCAGCAGTGCTGAAATGCTCTTGCCAACACGTTGGAAGTAGCAGTGGTGGTGGGAGAGTGTTGGCTATCACAGGGATTAGAGATTAGCCTGGCTTATTAGTTCACTATAAGGATCATCCACCTCCTCAGAATTGTCACACATTGCCATGCCGTATTGCCCACTTAGGCCCTGTCTTATACAGGCAGGCTGTCTGTCAGACACAGATGAAGGGGAAAGACCGAGGCTGATTCAATGATCCTGTAAGACCACCAAGCTTAGCAACAAGAAGACTAACCCAGAGACTCACTTGTGTCACGAAATATATAGACACACACACACACACACACACACACACACACACAC
>JAUBNQ010000008.1:20688901-20704699 GCA_032353495.1 Ctenopoma kingsleyae | reverse complement strand
CCTGATTTCTTTTAATATTTTTGCATATTTGTCACACTTAAATGACATCTATCATCAAACAAACTTTCATATTACACAAAGACAAATACAGTAAGGTAAATACAAAATGCAGTTTTTAAATGATGATTTCATTTATTAAAAAGACAAAAAACAAACAAACAAAACAACCAAAGAGAACCAAAAGAAAACCAAAAAAAGTCCAAATCTGCCTGGTCCTACATGAAAAAGTAATTGCCACCCTTGGAGGCAACAACTGCAATCAATCTCTTGTGATAAGCTCCTTTCTTACACACTTGCTATGAATGGACTGCAGCAGACACTACCAGGCTATGTTATTGCGTTTCAGTGAAAAATCAACAATCCATCCAGCCTAAAAGAACAGATCATTATTGGGAATGGAAAACATGATTTGGTAACCGTTTGGCATTATTTTTCGAAACGTCACTGAAGAAAAAAATTGTACCTTTGACTTGGCTTGTGCTTGTGCTTTGCTGTTTGGAAAAGATGCAAGCCAATCTGGAACATGACAGGGGCCATTCTCTGTACTCAGGTTGTTCCTTGACAAATGGCAATACGGGTATCACGATAACATATCCCCTTGCACACACAGATATCCTAAAGGGCACAGTGCACCTGCTGGGGTGGTGGTTGTTTCATGGGGGTGGGCTCTGGACAATGTTTTGCCCAGCTGTTAAGATCATAAAAAAGTGGGGTACACAGGAAGAGGAAAAACACAAGGGTAAGTAATGTGTTTGGCTTGAACAGTGGTATTCAGTTTGGTTTATGTGTGTGACACACAGTGTGTGTATTACAGCCAGACATGTGTGTGTTTCTGCATTTCTGTGTGTGACTGAGTGACTGACCGAGTGAATGTGTATGGTGCTGTTACTCGTCAAGGAAGGGCAGGTGCAAGGAGTACATAAACACACAGCTAGAGGCCAGAGGCTACGGCACACCATCAAACACTGTGAGGACAACCACAGGCAGCTGGATTTGCAATTGTGAACACTGAGGAGTGTGTGTAAAATACAGGGGAAGGAATGGTGTCAAGTGAAGAATTACTAAGGAATAACAAAGAAACAAGAAATCATTGAAAAACTATTGAATGGCAGTCTGTGATGTGGATGCTGCTTTCTGCATACCTCCTGCATACCAGCATGTGTATGTGTGTGTGCATGTAGTGCACACAGATTTGAAAACCATGATTACACATTCTGACTGGTTCTGTTCTCACTGCATTGAGGAATGGTATGGTAAAACCGTCTGTCTATAATGCTAGACCAGACCACCTTTACTTACATTCAGAAACCACTTCACATAGAATTACATAGTCATTTTTTGTTCTCATACTATGGAAAAAAATGCGAATGAGCCAGGACATTTACATGGGAACAATGAGATGTTATAAGACGAAGAAAATGTGAAAAAGGACCTCTCTGTGTGAAAAGTTTTAATTTACAGTACACTCCCAAAGTTTAAGAAGCGTTGAAAGGTGCCACTAAGTACTGAACATTAACTGTGTCCACTGTGTCCACTGCTAGAGGTGAGGCCTAGTGCACATTACAAGACCAAAAAAAGGCTTGAGTGAGCCAAAAAGAAGATTGTGACTTCTGCTAAATTAGCCATTATCTGTGTTTTGAGTCAAGGTATTACACTTAAACTCCACTGAGTCACACTATATTAAGTGTACAGTTTCACTACTTTTCAGAAAACCAGTCCTTGACAAACCTTGACACTATCGCCAAACCTTAATGGACAAGTGGACAACCAGACAGACAGAGAACCTAAAGCACTAAAATCCCCATCTCTGGCAGTTGGCCCACAGCAGCATGGGGGCTGACACAAAAAGAGGTAGACATAGACAAGTTGAGCAGACCAAAAGCAGCCAGCTGAGCCTTTAAGTGCTGATGCAGAAACAATAACTGTCTCTCCCAAGTCAGGAGGGGCTGAAGTAGAAACAGTAAGTAGGAGCAGGAGGTCCGCTGGCATGTTGCCCAGTACTAACACACAGTGAAAATACAGACACACGCAGAGAGAATAGGACTTAAAAACAGACGAGGTAAACCAGACATTGTTTGTCCTGCAGTTAGAGCATAAGAGAGTAGCAGCTCTGGCAGATGGCATTTGCAAAATTTTATTTAATGTTTGTTGAAGAGCGAAGGTAACATTTTCATCCATTTCATTAGAAAAATCTATATCATGTTTCCTTTTACCAGCAATTGACAAACAGCCCACAGTCAATAAATCAAAGCAGTATGTGAATTGGTCCTATGATGTCCGTTATGGCAACTGCAGGAAAAGTTCCCTTGCACACAGAAAGAAATGCATTTCACATTGCAGGTAGTAACAACAGCTGTTTTCAGATCAATGCAATAGAGATGGGGCAGTTTGCATGAGCAGTGATAACTTTTGTTGTGTCTTCTACATCTACTTATATACAGAGATGATTTGGAAAAGAAGACTCACAATGCAGCTGGAGGGGCAGAAAACAGAGTAAGAGGCGAAAAGATGTTTAAACACACACACACACACACACACACACACACTCATGCAGACACACACAGACACAGGAGAAATAGTTTTCTTCAAGAGAAAGCCCAGTCAAGCTGGTTCCACTGCACAAGGTCGCTGGATGTGCAATTGGTGCCCGCTGCACAATAATGGTCATAAGGACAGTGATTGGGTGAAATACTGGTGGTGGTGGAGGCTGGGGGTCTAATTTTCATGATTACCATCCCTTCCAGGTGCTGCCTGTCTTTCTGTCTGCCCACTAAAGCAGTGACACATGTTCTCGGCACATGCAAGCCGTGGTTCTCTGCCACCGAATTACCGCAATTAAGGAGTCTTCATGCGGAAGCAATTTGGCCAACACTAATGGGCCTAGGCAGTGGGGTTTAGAAGACACTGAGAGGAGGGGAGTAGGGGTTGATTGAAAGAGTTATAGAGCAAGTGAGAAAGATGAGAGCATAAGAGAAAAGTGAGCGACACATGTGCAAAGAGTGATAGAGAAACATGTAGAGGATTCCCGCACTGCCACTTGTAAGGAGACAATTATCCGGTGGTGAGATAGGCCATTAAAACACAGTTCTGGATGAGCGGGTCTGCCTCTCAATCCCCATATCCCCAGCCTAATGCTGCCCTGACAAATTTGGTTAGCATAAGAAACAAGGGCATAGTAGCTTTGAAGTAGCAGCCAGGGTGGAATGCCAGTGTGGTTCCACCATGAGAGAGATGCTTGAAACTACAGACCGCAGCTAATGACACTAAACCAGCCCCTCCATCACTGAAATGTAACTCTGGATTACTGCTCTCTTTCTCTGACTCTCAAGATCTGTGTCTGTATAACTCACACTTCCACAGTTTCTCAGGCTTTCTTCCCTCTCTCTCCACTTGCCTTATGGAAGAGAAGTCAAGAGAAACCGAGCAGAGCCTTCTTGTTTATCAATAATCCACTGAGATCAATATTTATGTCTGAGCTTTACAGAGCCTGAATGTGTCTGTGTGTGGTGGTAGCCAAGACTTCACAAGGATTTTGGTGCTGCTAAGGCACTTCAATGGGAGTTAGAGTGAAAATTTATGGCCTTGTGACGTGGAGCTATGTGCTCAGTCGGCACTACTTGCTACCTTTAGATGTGACGGGGGCTCTGCAGACACTACCACGACATAAATACAAACAGATTTATTTGGAGCCGTCATTGATTCTGGGCTTAGTAAGATTCAGTTCAATCTGCCATGACTGCTTTAAAGCCCATTCCACTTACAGTGCATTTTGATTCATGTCTAATTTTGAATCCTGATCTGAGTGTTTAAGTTCTGGGTATCTGCTGATGGTAGGTCAGATCCAATACCAATATTTAGCTAAAGGAAATGAATATGAATTCATTGAATATGTGCATATCTGACACAGAATTGTTCAGGAGCTACTTTCCAAAAGATTTCAGTTTGAAATATATTTAACACTGGTAATAATGTAGAAGCTTAAATTACTAATCTGACATAAATAAAATAAAACTAACATGAGATTGACAGATTCGCTAAAGACATTATTCCAACATTTTATAAAAGCACAGAAACTCAGTCCACTTGCTGCTACTTGCACAGCTGTGAAGAATCTTTGCTCACAATCCATGATTGGCTGCATACATATATCTACCGCCGACAGCACTTCAAAAAGTTACTCAAAATTAATTATTTATGTTCTTTAGTAAAAACTGAAACAATCAACCACCAGTGATGGTTATTTTAATGAGTAAATACATCAGCACAGGCTATAACTTACAAGCTCGTAACTAAAGCTTTAGGTGTGTAAAGACATCACTTCAGTTCTGTTCTACATTGACTGCACTCTCATTAGCTCTGGACTGTAGAGAGTAACAGAGAAAGAACAGAGATCTTCAGGAAGACAAAAAGAAAAGAGGAAGGCCCGAGTCTGGATTGACTTAAAACATCATCACAATCTGCCAGGAGTGGAGCAAGGGCCGTCTGTAGCTCATTGACGTTTTCATTGACAAGAACCGTCTCAAGTTTCATCCAAGATTTATTTATCGGTTCTCTGATGCTGACACAATGTGTTTTTAATGTCAGAAATAAGGTTGCGTATGAAAAAGCCCTCTTTCGTTCCTTTCTCTCCTGCTTTCTTCCTGCCCTGATGTCAATCCGTGAAGCAGACAAGTAGACAGGCAGAAAGTTCTCTCAAACCAGTAAGTTACCTCTTCAAAGAAGAATGGATACTTGAGTGAAGGGCCAGGCCACACTGAAACAGACATCTCAGGGTTTTCATTGCGCTTCCCATCAGTTTACTGACAATAGTACCAACCACAGATTATGAACAAGGATCTTGTCCTTCCTTCTTTTACTTTCATTGTGGAAGGAAGTGGAATGAGTACCAAAATGATCTCAACGGTGTTAGGCCTAATATCCAACAGGGTAAAGGTGCAGAAACATTAAATGCACAACATATTAGACATACGTTGATAAGGTGACAAAGAAAGTGAAACTGGATTATTTTTCCCATCCAGTAAAACAGGGCTATTACTACACAGACGCATGCTCCTGAAGGCAGTAAGATCACAGAGATGCAAACTGGAGCAGACTTTTTTATGCAGTGCAAAAATGCATAAAAACTGTTGTGGACATGGTCTAAGACACTGCATTTATTACCAATCAATAGTAAATAGCAGTCTGAAGGAAGAAACAAATTAGCTTGTAAAACAAAAGAGTGATACTGTTAAGACTGGACCTTTACTATCAATGGGCTTCTAGTTGCTATAGTACGGGAATATAGGCTCAGTGTATTCAAACATTCTTGATGTCATTGCTGTGAACAGATTGTGCTGGTGATGGAGCTGGGGATGTATCTGTGCAAATGCACACCTTTTTACACGTGCGGCGCTCAATTAGGTGCCAAAGCTGGGTTTAATAAAGAGAACCAATGGTCAGTTATGTCTGGGCACTGAAGTCCACCGCACGTTCAGAGTCTTTATTTCCTTTTTTCTGTCACTTTTCCCTTCACACTTTATTTTCCTTCTCTTTCATTTTTCATTCTGCTCATTATATGGTTCACTCTCTCTTCCTCTGTTCTCTTCTCCCTATATCTGTCAAGCTAAAGTTATGTCACAGCTCATATATCAACCAGCAATCATCTAAAGCACGTCTGGTGACCACCACCAACCGGTTTCTACCAGACCCCCTCCTTGTCCTAGTCCAGACCACCACAGAGCTCCATGGCCAGAAAACCAGCAGTGGTAACTGAACTGAAGCTGAATCCATCACTGGTGGAAATGCCAATTTTATGACTTTTTAAATTTCCTCAATCTTTTGACTTTTAAAATGAACCAAATTTATGTTCTCTTCTACTCTGCTGCCTCATGTCTGTTTGCCAACTTGGTATCAACAGGTCAGCCCAGCTCAAATTATGGAAAAAATAATATTCATTAGTTGATGCTTACTATAGCTGTCACGATGATGACAAAGAAACCAAAAATGATGTTATTCAAGATCATTTTTAGTTCATTGTGTAATCTTTGTGGTGTTTATCAGTGACCTAATAAACTAGGATATCCATCAAAATCAGCAAAGTTTGCACAACTCTTTGCTCCACTCTAATTTACCAAACTTTAAGTAACCAAATGTTTTTGGCCCTCAGGCCTTCATCAGGGTGATACGTCAAGGCTGTTTCCACCCTCCTTATTTAAAGACATGTTACCAGTTTGTCACCACAGGTACCACACATCCAGATGATTATCTTCAAAAATGTTATTCAAATATTCTTTACCATCAATTATATAAAATGACAAGGGTGAAACCAAAGCTATTACATACCCAATATATTAAGTAACAAAAATTAAGAAGCCAAATGGTGCTTAGTTTCAACTCAGTTCCAAGGTATTATCAAGCCAGCAGTGAAGGCCACTGGCTGTGTTTAAAGGAATGGACATAAAGAACCATCCATCTTTTATAATGAGTTGTGTAAAGTTACTTTCTGGATGATCTTGGTTGACTTGAGAGTTTAATGTCATCTACAAACCAAGACATCTCATTTATGTTCTTAAGAAACCATTAGAACATACAACATTGGGTACCAGTTCAATACAATAGTCACCCCTGCAAGCATAAAGATGCTGAAATCTGCCTCCTGAAATTTGTCCCATCAGTAAAGACATGTAAAACATGACAATAACAAACTTTATTGATACAATTGTTTTTATTAAAATTATTGTTGAATAGCTGCACATATATGATGCCACCAGTACAGGATTTCAGTGTCTTCTCCCGAGAGACCTCCACATGTGGCCAGGCAGAACTAAGAGTTGAACCATTGATTGTTTGTGGACAACTAGAAATCTGAGTTCTGCTACTTCTAAAGTGTTCTATTTGTTCAATAATCCATTGCATCTTCAATTTTAAATGAATAAAATAATAAAACATTGTTGCCCCATCAATCCACTCTTTATAACTTGAAATGAGAAAGTTAAAGTGTGTTGTTGGAAACCTTAATTACACATTCAGTTTTACTACATTTAGGGTTAGCAGAAATGCAACCTTTTTTCAATTCAATTCAATTCTCCTGCAGAGAAAAGAGTGGCTCTCGTTTAACTTTTTCTGCAATGCAACATGACATCATCTGGCAAGGTAACTGGCCAATCACATGCATGCAAGTCCGCATTCCTGGTGGATTAGTTTGTAAATGGAATTCTGGATTTCTGCTGTTTACCTTGAGATCATGATGACCATGGATAAAACAGTTTCCGCCAGGATCACTTTTCACAGTAAAATCCTGTCTTTAAATATTGTGGCGTGGTGAGAATTGGAGTCTAATAAGCTTTTTATACACACATTTATACAACTGGACCTCCTGGATCATATTTCATTATCTTACCAGTGCAAGAAAAAACACAGCCCCATCAACTCATGTGTGATCTGTACAAAACCTAAAGCTAGAAGTGACTGAAAACTACAAGCTTCAGGTGGGCTTTTAAGTCTATTGCTAGTCCAGTGAATGGCAATCAGATTTCACCAAAACCACTCCAACACTGCCTTGGACCTCTTGAAGTCTTGCCCTTTTATCATCCTTTCAGGGTCCTTTACTTGCATTTGGTAAAATCCAGTTAAGCTATTATAGAGTTACTCAAGAATTGCTACTGTCTTGCAACTGTACCATAAAGGGAGCGCTGCTGAGATGGTTGCCCTCTGGGCACGTTCTCCAATCTCTTCTGAGGCTTTGTGGGGAGACTGTCAGATTCTATTTGACCTCCCTGACCAAGCACCTTCTTTCCTAGTTACTCAGTTTAACAGATGGCCACCTCTAGGAAGAGTCTTGGTGTTTCCAGACATTTCACAGTTTTTGAGCTTACTGTGTTCATGGGAACACTCAAAGGTGTAAAACCATTTTATGCCTTTACCCTGTTCTTTGCAAGATGTTCTAACTATACAAGCTTAAAATACAGGCAGTTAAAATTAACTACACAAAATCACCATAGTCTTGCATGCAAAGAATACTGTACAGCATAATCAAGAAGTGTGTTCAAGGTCACTGTATGCAGTGTGTTGTTGAATATGAGGTTAGCAGTGGCTAGAAGCACTGGTAGGTAGGAATTACTGGCTCTTCTTTACCATCATTACTGCTACTGTCATGGCTGCTACTGAAACCACAGAGGCATCCGGAGAGTATAAACAGTAAAACATATGAGACGGACTTGCCCCTGATAACAAGAGGGGATAAAAATAAACAGGATTAAAGGAAAAAAATTTTGTTGGTGTAAACAGTGAATTCAAAATAAGAGAACATGAGAAATAGCTATGAGAAAATGCCAATGCTGCTTTCTGTATTACTGCTGCATTACTGTCAAGTAATTACTGTCAAGTAATGCAGCAACTCAGTATTATAAATACTAGCAGCTATGTTCCAGTCAGCTGTAATGATTTTTAAGTCTCTGTCAGTTGCTTTAATCTGAGCCCACCACCTATCTCTTTGCATTTTACAGTCATGCGGTCTAGAAATTAAAAGTGAAACTTAGTTTTCTTAGTTTTTCAACTTGTTAAACTGCAGAATTTCTTTTGGACAGAGAATAAAATCAAATGCCGCCCCAGCAAAAGGCCACTGACCATCTGTGTTATCAGCTAGACTTCGATATGAAACACCTTCCACTATTGAAAAATCCTGTAAGATCAAACAAGTAAAGGGAGGAGGAATTCTTGAAGGAATGAAAAAGAACATGTTCAAAGTGAATGGCTTTTGTTTGCCAGGTCCAGTGTTTGGCGCCAGCCCATGAGCATGTGTGTCAGCTCTGTCCTGCCAATGGCCTGATGACGATGTCGATCATAGAAGAACACACACAAATCTTAAATCTTGATACACATCTGACACGTGTAACCATCGTATCAGCCAGTCAGCTGGCAAATCACTCAATCCAGCTACTGCTAAGATTGGAAACACTTTTAATTCAAAGAGGGCCAAAGCAGTTTAACAGTACAACACACATATCTATCATTAGGTTTAGAGAAAGGAGAATTAAGAGCACTGTTTCCAGTTGAGCTTTTCATCAAGAGTTATGAGAGTGAGGTCTTTGTAGTAACCACACTAGATTTGAAGCCAATGCATAAGTATCATAAAGCCTGATGATGCAGACAGCCACTAGATGCTGGCTCCAAAAGTGTCAAATTCTCTCTAGAAACACTAAGTCAGTAATATTTTGCATGGATCCATTATGGTCTCAATCACTTAAGCACTGGTGTTAATTTTCAAAGTGAATGCTCCCTTAATAAGCATTGGACTTGATACTGTATCAGTGAACTTATACTGAGTCAGACTTTCAGAGATTCTGTTTACATCATAAACAGTAATAGTTTCCCAGAAATACAGCTACTTACACTGTTATTATTATTTAGAAGATCCTGGTTCCAACTGGAAAATATGGCAATAACCTTAAGACACAACTCTGGGCTTCAATCCAATCCCAGTACAAACCAACGGCCGATGTCACACCTTGTTGCATCCACTTTGTCTATGGTCCCACCATGGCATTACAGTGTGGACACAACCACAGTGGTCACAGAAACCAAAAGTATTCAGCAAGATTCCAGTGGACATGAGGCAGACATACTAAAGCATACATACTTAAGAAAAATGTACATTTGGTCTACAATACTAACGTTAACCCTTTTGCATCTCCTCTTTTTAAGCTGTCACACCAAAGACTGAGGCTGACTGGGGATGCTAAATCCTATGAGTGTCCCCACAATATCAAAAGTAAATCCAGCACTAAATTTGGTTATATCGCAATCATTATTTCTGAGTTTTCTTTCGCCTGCTACACACACACACACACATATATACACACTTAAACATATCACCTATTCCCATTCACTCTGTTGCCTTCAAAACTCAAAACTCTTTCCCCCACTGCTCTTTTTCTAACCTGCCAGCACACAAACCAGATGTGCAAATGTTTCTCTGTGTTGCTAGTCAAAGCCTGTTCCAAGAGAAAGGCAGAGAGAGGAGAGGAATATGTGACTTCACTCCACGGGAGACCAGTTTCATAAATTCTGGCAGCTCTACAACATTGAAGAAGGTAGCTTGGCTGGCTTGGCCGAGGGAGAATGTTGACGGCATACCAAACAACGTGATCCTAATGAGTTGGAAAATCCCAGGCCCTCCAGAGGACTGTCCAGATGCTACCGTCATGAGAAACGCTACTGTTTTATTGAACTGAGGCTCCCCTCCCTTTCTTTAACAAGGGGCAAAGATTATTATTTGACCATTAAGGCATCCTTGGCAACATGAAGTGTAAAAATGTTTTAATATCGATTTGACCTCTGATGCAGCTGCAGTACCCCACATTTGCGAGAAAACAATTTTATCTTTAGCCCTTTATACGCTTTGCATGAAAGTCTGTATTTGGAGACCCTGAGTTTTAGGTACTGTATGTGTTTGCACTCTTAGTTAGGATCTGCAGCGTATTACTTGATAGCTAATATCAGATTGAATGATGTTTTAGGTGAATGATAGTCTAGCACATGATGGGATGAACCATTAGAAATAACTGTAAAGCGTTTCATAAGAGATCCTAATCACTATTTTTTGGCTTATTTGGCTTTCGGGTAAAATTTATGGAAAACGTAAAAAGGTCACGTTACAGTGATATTATATCATGAAAGTGGGGCATTTAAGTAGAAGCATGCAATGGTGATTTCCTCAAGTCAAACAATTTATTGAAACAAAAGCCAACAACAGTGGTGAGTATACCACAACAAAAAATGTCAATGTCTCAAGAACGTGTCATGTGCCCTTAAGCATCAATTACAGCTTGACAACGATGTCTCATGCTGTTCACAAGTCTACTTATTGTCTGCTGAAGCATGGCATCCCACTCTTCTTGAAGAGCGGCCCTCAGGTCATTGAGGGTCTGGGGTATAGAGTTACGAGCCTCTACACGGCGACTTTCTATGGGATTCAGGTCTGGAGAAAGTGCAGGCAACTCCATTTGAGGTAACCCAGTCTCCAGCACCAGTTCCCTAATGATGCGACCTCGGGGCACAATGGGGGATTAATGATGTTATTCAGGTAGTATGAGCTTGTCACTGTACCATTCACAAAGTGTAGGGCAGTTCTGTATTGACTAGACACACCTGCCCACATTGTAACACCACCACCACCAACCTGGTGACAACAGTGGCCGATGCATAGCGCTCTCCTTGACGTCTCCAATATCGTTGGCGGCGATCATTTCTGCTCAAGGTGAGCAGAGAACAGCACTGAGGCCTACTGGTCCCTCATCCAGTGTAAGTGCTCCCTGGCCCATGCAAGACAATAACGCCGGTGCCTGGTGGTGTGGTCAGGTACTCTTGCAGGTCGTCTAGCACGCAGACCACGCTGATGTAAACTGTTTTGAATGGTCTGACGTGACACTTGGGTGTCTCTTACCTCCCTTAAATGTGACTGGAGTTGAGTGGTATTCACCATCCAGTTTTGCAGGGCACTGTTCACAATGAAGCGGCCATCAGTGTGGGATGTGGCCAAAGGACATCCACTTCTATGCCTTTCTGTGAGTCTTCGAGTCTCTCTGTATCTCTGTTGCAACCTGCTAATGACAGTCTGTGACACTCTAAGCTCAGTGGTCACTTCCATCTGAGAACATCCTGTTTGAAGCCTCGCAATGGCGAGGTACTGTTGATCAATTGTTAGGTGTCGTCTTGGTCTCATGATGTCAAAATGTGAACAGCATGATGAGGAGGACTGTTTAAATACCAATTCTGATTGAACCAGTAAATTTATTGGTCGATTCATGGATCAAACACCTGTTGTGAATTTTGCGGTTAAGCTCCTTGTTAGAGAACAGCAAGTTGTGTAAAGAGTACTGAAACATTGAACAGTTGGACATGTGGATTCAAAAGTTTAGGGAAGGTCACATTAAGCTCACCTGTAAAGGTTATAGTGTATTTTAGGTTCATCCTGAAATTTCAGCCGAAAGCCAAATATCCCAAACTTTTTGTGAGTAGTGTATTTCTTGAAAATGTACTGGTACTAAGAAACAAACTTTAGTCTATATGGAACTTAGCGAACAAAGCATGGTTAATGAACTTTATGAGAAAAAGGAGATTTCAATAAATCAGCTACAATGATGAATGCATTAACATCTAAGACAATAGTCTAAAAGAGACCAGATGAGCAAAGCGATGTAGTTTGTTCTTTGTTTCATGACTATTCATGATAGAAATACAGTAAGAGCTGCTAGAGGACACATTAATCTTCCATTTGTTTTTGTTTTTTTTATTTCGCCAGTTGACAGAGTTGCCATTGCACAAATATAATTGCTACCCTACAATAACAACTGAAAAAGCACTGAGACCACTGCTTTGTTAAGCAATTACAAACACATGTAATGGAAAAACAGCCTCTGCTTCTCTATGAAGAACTGAATCCCTTTCTCTTCACACACACCTACAGTACAGTATTCACCTGTCTGCTAGAAGGAAATCTAAGGCACAACACACACATATCTCATATTATCCACAGTACAAGTGAATTTGAAGGCTGTAAAGAAAGCTTTAGTGTTGCTTTAGTTTGCTGTTGTGAAGTCCTCATGCTATAAATGCTCTTCTTTAGCGGCCCATAGATGAGCATAAAATTACCCAGATTAACCATGTAACTTTGGTATCAGAAATTCATGAAAGTGGATTGTTATGTTGAAGGGTTTGCTGTCATAGAACAAACAGGCTCAGTGTACTCCATATAATCTAATGTAGAGTGTTGTTTACCTCGTGCTTTGTACACCTCATTGAGCAGGCTTTCGCTGAGTGTCAATGCTGTTCCATTGACCATGCTGTGGGTCCAGCTCTGACAAATCACTTGGAGCAAAAGCGTCTGGGCCCTTGTGGCCTGAACAGTGAAGTGGGGAAGCTCAAAAATAAACTCTGTGATGGGAACTGAAGACCTTTTGCTCCTGCAAGAGAAGGACAACAGACAAAGAAAAAAAAGAGGTTAAATAAAGTGTAGTACACGGAGTGCGGGAGACACTAAGACACAGCATGTCAGGATGCAGTGACAACAATAAATACAAGAATGGAGAGTTACACAAGTGTTAACATTCACTGAATGAAAAAGCTACCAGTGGAAACAAATGGTTCACAACTTCCACAAATCCATCAATATCACATCACAATATAAAACAGCTCATTGATAGCATAAAAAACCAAATAGGTAGAACTGCATTCCAACAGCAAATTGAAGAAGTACTAAGTGAAAGCCAAGCTTTCCTTAGTTACTTGGCAGGTGGGTGCAAGTTTGCTGCCGACCCTTCTCTCCCCTCCGTCAAAACTGTGATGATGATTTATGTGAAGAGATGTACAGCCCAGAAATCTTACCCTGAAAGAAATCTCTACACATTTAACATTTCATCTGTCTCCAATAGTGTGGAGGGAGAGAGTTTGTGTGAGTTTATGTGTATGACAAGCTGATGAGTTGAGTGTTCAGGGGGATGAGGTAACAGCACAGTCAGACGGAGTCCTCCAGGCCCCTGTCCATCAGAACCTCAGTGCAACATGCTCTCATCTATCATCTCACACACGTTTTTTTTTTTGTTTTCATTTTTCTTAATTGTCTCCTTATCTCCCTTATTCACTCTATAATTACTCATTCATATAGACACACAGTCAAATTCACTTGTCCCATACTGCACACACAGACAACATCAAGGCATGGCTTATATACAGTGCTGAGAGTGAAGGAGCAACTGCCATCGTCATGACATTTTTTCACTACCTTTCATCTCCCCCGTCTACTCTGAATCCTCAGGAACTGCCAATCACTGGTAAAAAGTGAACACTGTAAAACAAGCCGTTTTGGTTCTATTCCTGTTTTCATCTATTCTGTTCTAAGTGCTTTAGCAATTTTTGTGTTACAATCTGACTGGCTGTGCCCTCTGCCCATATGCAGTAAACATTAGCTAGAAGGGGGGTGAGACAGGTATGTTAGAGAGGTCATAAGCTTGCTTGAATTCATATTGTAAAAGAAGGACAGATGCGCTGCCCTCTGAGCAGCCAGGGATGGCTGTAGAGTGTCAGGAACAAAGATCACAGTTCACTGAATCACACATCCACTCTAGGGTGCTCCCAGTTCAAAATGTGGGATATGTCAATAGGTCTCTCCCATCACGCTGCAGCTCTGTAATAATATAACTCCTCTACATTCCCCAGTCTCCTTCTCTGCCTCTGCGTCTTTACATTTCTTCTGCTCCTGGGTGGTTCACCAGGGTGACAAGAACTGTTAGCTGCATACAGTCAGGCCAAGAGTCTTTAACTGCCTTCTATCTCAGGGGGCACTACTATAAGAAAGCAAGAGAGAGTTTCACGAACAGAGATTAGAGAGTAGAGAAAAAAACAAGGGCAATGCAAGAACGAAAAAGAAACTCCGAACCTGACAAGGTCGATGAGTTTATCAAGACACATTTTGAATTCCCTGGCAACATGTGGTGCATTTGGCACCATTGTGAAACATGCGATGTCATGCTCCTCTCCTATTAGAAATTACTACTGTAGCATACGATACAGTGAGGCATCAATCAAATCAATTTTCATGTGTGTTTTTGTGTGTTCATATGCATACATGCCTGTGGGTGTATACGTAGCTGAACAACAGAAAGAGAAGGGGGCCCAGCAACAACAATGTCCCCACATGCAAAGCAAATGTGCCTGCAAAGCCACTTCAATGGGAGGACTGGCAAAGGATGAAAGTTTGCTGGCTTATTTGAGTGTTTATAGCATTTCAGGGGTGCTGTCATGTGCATGCAGTCCCCTAAAACTTTAATTATGCACCTGTTTTTATTATATTATGCCCAATTCTCAGTGAACAGCAACTTGAACCATGGAGCTAAATGAGAAGCAGAAACTCTCATTAGGGTGTTTTGGGAATGCTGAATGTGAAGACAGCCAGACACTCATCGGTTTTCATTAAGTAGCTGGCACAGTTGGTCTTTCTTGCTGCAACATGGTAAACAGCTTTTTGGCAGGCAACTCCTTCACTGTTACCACAGGCTGTGAACGAAACAAAAGTGTTCAAGAAGTAAAAATAGCAGCACTAATACCTGCAGCATTAACAGCAGCATCAGATTACTACACTAAAACATACTTTATCATAGTACTTGAAACATGCATGGGGCAACTAACAGGAATTCAATTTACTGCTATAGAATTTTTAAAAATCCATAACAGAAAAGGAGTTTGTAATCCAGGGAGCAAAACTCATTAAAGCATACTTCTACTCTAATAAAATGAGACCCATCAGAATTGGGCCCACAACCCATATGGGAACCTGACTCATAATTTAAGAAATCAGGTCCTTGGCTTAAACATCGGTACCTCATAGAATAGGCCGTCTCTGACTTCACAGTAGTCCTTTAAGTCAATAACTTATTTTATTAAAACACAGAGGCCACCAGGAATATGTTAAGAGGAAGTCAAAATTAGTCAAGAACTATGAAAAATTAGGTGTTTCAATTTCCTCTGGTGTATGTCAACAACATTAAGCCTCATTTCCTGATCTGTCCCCAGTTGGTTCTGTAACTGAGTGACAAAAAACTAGACAGGGGATAGGACGGTCACTTGGTGGAATTGCTGACTGTTTGGCAGGTAACAGACTAGTACTTTGTGTGCCTGTCAAAATGTGGTTGTTGTGCATTGTGAGCCATGAGTACCATACCGGCTGCGATGCTACTTATTCAGTCTGTTTCTTCTTTGTACATGCTCAAATGTGGACATGTATCACAGGGAGCAAATGAGTAAAAGTGAATAGACTTAACATAA
>JAUBNQ010000008.1:20639920-20684051 GCA_032353495.1 Ctenopoma kingsleyae | reverse complement strand
TCTGAGTAACTTTCACCCTGTGTACACAGGCCTCATCAGATAAGACCTTAATGAGTAATACAAGTGATCATTTCATTATAAAAGTCAATCCTCAAAGCACAATGGCTGTTTCCATTCAATATCCACATATCCACACAAAATCAAAAATAATTTTTCCCAATTTTACTTGTTTATGGCATTGTCTGCCTAAATGGCACACAAACAAATGTAACAGCCTCATCAGTTCATGTACATTTGGTAAATTTGAATTAGATCTTTATGGCTCACTACTGAAGGGCACAGAAAGCATCTGTCCTCCCGTTTTAGCTGCGTTTGGAGACATAGTCCAGAAGTAGCTTGCTATGACTAACTATGAACAGGAGTAATGAGGCATTATAATCTCACCAGAAGCGTCATTCCTACAAAGCCTAAAGCAGGATCCATAAATCATAAAGGCCTAGCCTACTGGCCCAGACTTAGTAATGGACTTCTCCACTTCACATAAAAATCTTACAGGTAGTGCTAAAAACTGAACTAACCATTGATAATGTAATAGAGTAAGACCAGTAATTAGATATCAAGGGAAAACCAACATTCTTTTCTATTCAGAAACATTTGCAAGGCAAGTGAGCTTTTGTGGCTATGTAACATGCACCTGTAATGCCACATGCTTTAAGAAATTATCCCCTCAGAAATAGCTAAGTGTGGAACAGGGGCTGCTAAAAATGCCACATAAAGGCTGGCGTGGGGCTGAATTATGGCCTGCAATGCAACGAGCCACACTGGGCTGCTGCTGGTTTGTTGGTTGGTGGGCCCCGGCCTTGGCCTGCTTCCATATGCTGTTGCTGTCAGGTGGCCATGCACAAGGAATATTATATGGTGTTAGTGTATGTGTGAGTGAGGTTAGGTTTTGGGGAGATCAATGCAGGTGCCACTGCTAACATCCCCTTCCTTCTACCGCCTCCTTTTTTTCTGCAGGCACTGATTTTATCTGGGATAACAAGTTTAACAGCCAGACCAATTGAGGTTCCATGTTAAGTTGTGGCCCCATATACTGCCTTTCATTAGGGATAAGTACAGCCTGATGCTGCTCAGCTGCACTTTAATTCACTGGGAATGAAAGCTCATTTCTGAGGATTTTGGCTTTTTCCTCACCAAATGACTGCTTGGTTAGTATGGTAGTGTATACTAAAAGGAGAGACATCAATCAGTGTGTTTACATGCACTTAAGTAACCTGGCTACAGATAGCTTTCTACAATAAGCTGATTTCTTAACTCACAAACTCTCACATAAACAAGAAACCTGGTTTCCCCAGGTATCTTTCTCCTGGAAACTGCAACACACACAAGCAGTCTCACTTGTTTTATAACAAACAGAAAGTAGAATCTTATGTCACTATACAGATAAAATCTGTGAGCCATGCTTCCAAAATAAGGCTCAGGTACAGGAGAAATAAGATTAGACTGCTTCATTTAGTCGATATTGTTTTTACAGTTACAGTAACTTGTTCCCCATTTACCTGCATTACCTGACTTAAGTAACCTGGCTACTTAATCTCTGTTTACTATCTAAAAACATTAACATTAATATAATTTTGTATGAATATCTCAATATGTTGTTATTCAGGTGATCAGAGTTGCTAACATGATCTCCACACCCCAACCTAAGATCTAGTGACAGTGATCAAGTGGACCACAGCTTACTGTTTAACAACAGCAAACACTGACTTGTAGTTACATATTAACTACAGTGATGCCTTGTCACAATATCACAGAGTGTCACTTGAGAGAATCAACACTGCAACAATGTGCACAAAAACAGCACATTTCAGTTGGTTGTATATTTTCTTGTCTAAGTTTATTCCAACCTTTTCACAGACACTGCAACATTCACAGTAATTTTAATTAAGGCCGTAAGGTTAGAACATTGGAGGTAGGCTTAGAGGGACATTTTGGGTAATGCTGATAAAGAAGCCAGCAAAATTGACCACTCCGACATGTAAAGTTATTGTGAATACATTGGTTTGACTGTTCTGGTGTAAGATGATTTTTTTAAATGCAATATGGAAACCACAAGGTCAGTCTGCATTTGCTCTGGAGCAATTACCCTGCCTTAAAGGTCCAATTTTCTTAAAAACAGAGGGAACAAAGAAATTTCTAAAATCTAATCACATCCAAAGTCTTACACACATTATCAAATGCTTAGTTAAAGCCAAGACTGGCAGGGAGAAGATCAAGGCCAGTGGCCCTTTGCTGTCAACTGTGAGAAGTGAGACCATTTGTGATGAGGCTGAATGAAACACAAGCAAGTCATCAGGAGAGAGATGCTAGGTCTTCACAGATTCCCAGTGCCTCTCCAAATCCCTCATGATCACCTGGCAGACTTACATGTGTATGGATGCATGCTTGGATGCATGTGTGAGGGGTAGGGAGAGTGCACAGTGCGTGTGACACCCCATTCTGTACTTACATTGTCCAGGCTATCCTTCTCCTCTGTCAGTCAAAACTCCAAAAGGACACAAATCTAAAGCTGCTTTTTAAACTGGGAATGGAAAAGTTGATCCAGGAATCTGCATAGCAAAACTACTGAAAAATGGCAAAGCATCTGAAAAGTGCTCTTTTCTCAGACTACTTTCTCACTTTCTCAGTCTCTCTGTGTCTCTTCTGCACCTTTACTAAGGTCTTGTACTTCCCAGTTTTGTTCATATTTCTTGAAAACTTCAAAAGCCTGCACAGCTGTGTTCAGTGCCTGCTGAGAGAACAGAACATCTTGGAAAGAGGTGTGGAGTTACATCAGCACTAAGGAGCAGTTCCAAAACAAACATCAATACAGTGAAATTAAATGCTACCACCTGGTGGAGTACATCTTTTGGCAGCTCCAGTGACCCCGTGTCTCACTCTAGGGCTCAGCTTTCAACTTTAGGAGAGGAACTGTCCGACTGTATGTCTGTCATACACACTGTCAAATCAAATGAGATCTGTAATACATTTCTGCTGGCATAAATGGTGCATGAATGAGAATCCCATAGCTTAAACACACTGCAAATAAAATCAACTGAAATTAAGATTTAAGCATTTGAATTAACTCAAGGGTCATTTTTATTTTTTCATTACCACCAAAACACAGAGCAAAAGCAAACCTGTGGCAGCTAACTTTGGCAGAGGACATCAGTGCAAGAAGAAACAAATCAAAGTACTGCTATTCACCTACTGCCATTGTTATTTGACACTCAACCGCCTCTACTTCTCCTAGTCATTGTCTCTCTGTCAAACCTGGTTATCATCATTTTTCCAGGAGTGTTAATTAACATTTGACACACCTTCTGTTTAGACAGAAAAGGTCAAATATGAGTCACTTTTGAAATGACAGATTCAGAGCTCTCACACAGCACACCTAGTTCCACTTGCATATACAGGCAGACAGACAGTGAAACATTTAGGCAGCGGTCAATTTAAACTAGTACTAATACTAATACTAGTACTAATACTAATACTAGCAACATAATTTATTGATAACCTTGATATGTAGTTTGGCAGGCATAGGAATTGAACTGCTCACCCTCAGGTTCATACACAACTGTGACTCAACCTCTGTCTGGTTCCAGGACAGTCATATAGTAATACACTTTTCTCTTATTTTCCTCTTGTGTTTTAAATTATCTGAGGAAATGTTGCAGTTGTTACCCAATGACTGTGTTTTGCCTACTGACTGCTGAAGAAGTGGCTCATCGCTTCACTTTAAACACCCTACGATACAATGTCTACAAGGAGCTACAATCCTCTTCATAAAGCGCAAATGTGTGTGACATCACATACAAACACACACACACACACACACACACACACACACACACACACACACGCTGTATACAGACAGCCAAGCGTTAACATATAAAACCCCAAGCACACATACAGTACACACAGGTGGCACACATAACCTTAACCTTAACCTTTCCTGTATAGTGGCCCCCAAAGTTCCTTCAGCCATCACACAACAGAAAGAGTAACCACAACATTCCATGTGAGTCGTCTCTTCAAGGAATAAGATGAATATGTATCATTCACATTACACTGCATTTAAGAAAATACAGTAGGTACACTGCCTCGGCTTTTCTGCACAGCAAACAACAGCATTTATTCTATCCACTGAAATTTTGGAGGCCGCCTTAGGATCAAACATGTGATATAAAAATATCATGTGTTTTACCTAACAAAAAAAAACACCAAACCCATTTCTCCTGACCTGGATTAGGTTCTTTGTTGCGGCAGCAGCCTTACTAAACTGTTTCACATACACAGAATCGAACCATATCAGTTACGTAATTAGCATAGAAGATACATACACTTGTCACAGACTACGCTACTAAAATGTGACTAATTAATTAAATTTACATTAGACTTCAATTACAGATACTGAAGTTCACAAAGGGGACCATCTGTCTCCATACACACTTAAATTTAAAACAAGTGCTACAAACTCACCAGTATGAAGGCATCTGTATCAGCTTCCCATAGAGTGCAGTGCTGAAGGAAGGGATGATAGGGATGAGAGGCAGGAAACTCCCTGTACTATCATGGCATGTCAAGCCTGCCTGGAACCCAAACACCTGTAAAGAAAGACAGAAAGAAAAACAGAGCATGGGAAAAAGATAGTGGGGGGATGACAAAGGGAAAAAAAGAGGAGAAAGAAAAGGAGAGGGAATACAGCTTCTATAAATAAATGTATACACATACATGCAGCAATAATGCTGCTGAGATGAAGAAGTAAAGAAACATTCGTGTTTTCTTGCAGTTAACAACACAGATTCAACACACTGTATATAGTCAGATTAATCAACCTCCAACACTGCTGTTACAGTGTGCAGCAACATTTATGTATTGTGTAATATTTAATTTAATGTTTGAGGTAGTTGATGATGGCTGGCCCCAGGTGTTCCACATGCAGCTGCTGTACAGTTTTTCCATAGAGCAAAAGTTATTCATTTCCTGCAAATGAAGGTTTACAAAACCCCTTGGAAGTGCAGATGGTTCAGAGTAGGCCAAAGAATAATTTAGACAAAACGAAAATGAGAATTAATTTATAGCAGTAGCATAACTGGTCTGCACGCATGGAATATCACACACCAGAACAGTGCATAGATTGGAATTGTATAAGTGCCATGGGTGGATGTGGATGGAGAAATAAAAAAAGTTATTTAATAAAACTGTATATGCTTCAGGTCAGGTGGCCACATACAGAGATTTCAAATTCTTTCCTTTCAGCAGTTTGAGAAGATAGACCCCGTCTATTTACTTCTGTGGCTGCTTGTTGAGTAAACTGCTTTACTCTGAGTTTTTGTCTACAACCACGAAAAAGTGAGACAATGGCTAACTGCTACCCACAAGACAGACAGTGTCAATAAAACACAGATTAAGATAAGCCTCAGTTTATACCTGTTTCAAATTACTTCCTGAATTGGGTGAACTGTGGCCAGAATGACCTTCACCCTGTCACAATCCCTAAAACCCAGTGGTAGAATTAGTACCTTGGCAGATACAGATGCTGATCGGGTGATTGGTCAGAATGATCCTTTGCAACTGACCAGTTGACCGTTAACCCCACAGTGACCCTGTGATAAGAACTACCAGCATGATGTCCAGCAAACATCCTGCCTTAAAAAAATAAAACACACCCTGATCATACCAGACCACGCTAGGCAACCACTAATTACTCCAGATCTTTTAACCAGGCTTCCTCAAGAGTGGATTATTTGAATTTGCAAAACCCTCAGTTGGTCTATATGTACTGCACAGGACATCATGGCCTTAATGTAAAGTATAAATACAGATTTATTCTAATTTCTTTAGTTTATTTCAGAGGCAAAGCAAGTGAATGAATCTGTTTTGTATGTAATACTTTGATATTTTAGTCACTTATTTTTTAATAGAAAATTCATCAAAACTTAGGAACTGTCATGATTTTCCAATAACAGAAATAAATAAAATTGAAATTGGTAAAGCAGAAAAGTTCAGAAATACAACAGCTGAAATAAGAAAAGAGTGGGCTACACTATCTATAAAAAATACAAAATTAGATTTATGTTAATAAATGAACATTCTGTCCCTGGATTGATACACAATCAATAATTTGCACCAACTTGCTGGAACAACATGCCAAACATGGTTACGATCAGTGTTGTAATAACCAACGTTTCATGGACATGGAGACGATTACAGAAAATATTTAGAAATACTCATCCACACAATGCTCTTACAGTACTGGTAGATCATAATTTCACACTGGCAAAAGCAGCATTATAAGCATCTATGATCTCTTTGAGAATATCAAATAAAACATTTAAATCACCAACAACATCAACAACTCAATATCCGAGGTGTGCAGAGTACAAATACACCACGTGCACTAAATTGTACTTAGTACTTCACTAAGAAAACAGTTTATGTTAAACAATATAGAACGTGATGCTTTTAATAACATAAATGTAGAAGTTTAGTCCAGATTTGCTGGACAAATTCTCAAAGGTGAAAACTCTGATTAAAATGTGTTGTTACCTACAGACAGTGAAACACAAACAGTAAAGGTAGGGCTGATTTTAACCACAACTTACATCATTACAGGAGGTTAACTCATAAATGCAACATCAGTGTTTTATTAATATATAATGATTTTTATAAGAATCTAATCCTGCAAAAAGTAACTCATAAATAATGATGTTAAAATGAATGTAACTGAGTAAACGTACACATTCCCCTGATTTGTTGTGGAGTATAAGTAACATAAGATGAAAATACTCCAGTAAAGTACAAGTACCTCAAAACTGTACGTAAATACAGTACTTGGATAAATGTACGTTTACGACCTCTGCTTAATATAATATATATATATATATATATATATATATATCAAAAGATGTATTTGCAAGTCAAACATCATGTTTTTAAGACACCAACTCACTGGAACTTGAACTATGCAGTGAAGACTCAGATAAACTACCATGATTAAGAACCTTTTTGGTATCTTCTGCTTAAAGGTGGGATAGATGATATATGGGAAAATCATTCTGTAGCCTTTCAGAGTCTCAATCTATAGTAAATATAAGGAGTTCCACTACAATGTCCAGTAATATCTACACTATATGTCATGTATGTTTATGTGTGTATGTGCACACACATAAGTACAGCAATAGGTTAGCAGGTGTCAGAGTGTCCACCTTTATGTCTGCATAGAAATGTCCCTGACTGTATAAAATAATGCAAAAAAGTTGTTCAATCACCTCTAAAGATGACAAGGAAAGCCATCAGGGTGAAATGGGTTGGGGATGACCCTCTCTCTATCTCTATGTGGAAAAATTAGACTTTCAAGGTTGTGACTTTGGAAAAGCTAAGACACCATATTGAATTATAGACTCTGTTTATGCAGAACCTCTGTTTATGGTGAAATCTCTGGGAGGAACAGAATTTGGATCTTAAAATGATAAGAACTGTGGACAATAGAGTGTGAATTTTATTTTGTGAGCTACACACAAAGTCAAAACTATACAGCCAACATATGAACACGATAATTTCACAGCTGCACAATACAAACCTGTAACAACTTAAGTAAACCAGAGATGAACTGGTGCTAATCAGTGCTAATATTTATATGACAAAGTAAAAAAGGGTCATGAAGGTCATTAAAAGGGTTATTATGGTTATTTCAGGGTGGAGTTAAGACTGTGACCATTCAGTTACCTATTGACTTTGACAAAAAAAAAAAAAAGCACAACATATATATTGTACATATCGTATATTATATATGGTATTTTATGGGAACAGATGATACAAATGAAGCAAAATGTAGTCAAAGAAAAAAAAACACATATGCTACTTAAAAATGCCAGATTCAATTGCAGGATACAGCTTCTTAGAAATTACTCTTAACATGACACTAACAAAGTTAATTAAAATGATTATTAAATGCACACTAATATAGAAGGACAGCTAGGTTTTAAATCTCTATCTTTAAATAAGGGGACAGATAAAGGGATACTTCTCACCTTGAGGTAGAGATGTGCATAGCAGTGATGTAGTAGGTTGTCGGAAGGCTGGCTGAAACTGCTGACAGCACTGACCAATTCTGGAGCATACATGGGAACTGAGTGTTCAACATTCACCCTCTCCACCTGGAACTGCACAGAAGGTAGTGGGCAAACTGGCTGAAACACCGGCACGTTAACTGGTCCTTGTGCAGCCTGGGAAATCCAATATATAAAAGAGAACAGCTGAGAACAAGGAGGCCTTTATTGTCATTGCACAGTTCCAGTACAAGTAAATTTGCTCTAAACATAGAAAAGCATGAAGGTGAATTAAAAATGGAAATACACACAACAGTGTTCTAGTATATTACTATAAGATATCTAAACATGTTTTATCTCAGTAAAGAGAAGAACAAGAATAGAAGGATGGAATTTAAACAAAGTAGGTCTGTGTGCATCACCTTACGCCCCATGATCACAGGCATTAATGTGTGTAGGAGGTTGAATTCTGCCATGGAGAGGGTGACTGAGACTTGAAGTAGGGTAAGACATGTGAGCCTGGTGGGGATGAATTCTTCAAAGCTTGATATCACTTCTGGGGTAGCTGGACCATGGCTCTCCTCAATGATTTCTACAGAGACAGCACAAAAAACATGTTAGCTTTAGAACAACTACAATCACATACCTGCAAGGAAAATCCCTAAAGTAGAATAAGAAATACAAATGGTGTCTTTTTGTTTTAATCAAGTAAATCTATCCATACGTTTGCAACCTGGGGTGTATTGTTTTAAATAAAGTGAGGGAATGGGAGAAGCCATACACATTTGGCATTGAGGACTAAAGATATTTTAACAGAAAAAGAGGTTAGCTGTAAAGCACACTGATTTCCTTGAGTGGGCGTTACTTCTCGATGCCTGCAGCATTAAAACAATGAAAAGGTCTTTTCCAACAAAACCACCAACTCATATACTAAATAAAATAAACATGCGCTATAAAAGTACTGGCACGTCCAAATGATATTCATTACAGTGGCTGTTTCCTCAGTAGCTTTGTTTATGAACTAGTCATAAAAAGCAGAAACTGAAGGCAACCAAATCAACATGGAATTGAGGTCAGTGTTCACTAAAGTACTAAAGTACCAGAGCACTGAAGAATTAGATCACGTCCTGGTCTTGAGGTGGACCAAAACCCGATCCCTTTGACACTCAACAGCTTTGGCTCTGGTGCCAGGACACAGCTTGTTTCAGTTCGGCAAAGGTTTTGTTGGGCTCCATCCCCAGCTCTAAGGTGGGCTCAGAACCTGAACTCAAAGCTTTTTTGCTTTTTCGCTGGACGCCTCAGCCTGCCTCGGGTTCATATGGAACTGCCATTTTTCTCGATGTCTGTGTGGGTTCTCTCCGGGTACTCCACCTTCCTCCCACAGTCCAAAACATGCAGTTAGGTTCAGTGGTGACTCTAAATTGCCCATGGGTGTGAATGTGAATGTTTGTGTCTATATATCAGCCCTCTGATAGACTGGCGACCTGTTCAGCGTGTACCCCACCTCTCTCCCAGTGACAGTTGGGATTGGCTCAAGCTAGGGCTGGGTGATATATCGATATTTTAAAATTATCGATCAATTCTAAATGAGATATAAAATGAGACAATATCGTAACATTTTGCCTCTTTTCTGTTTTGCTCTCTGACAACTCAAAGACAGCCCTGCCCGCTCCGCCTCTGAACACAACTCACAGCCCGCCCCTTCACTCCGCTTCAACAGAGCAGCATGGAGAAGGAAGACAGCAGGAGGGGCGGTGAGGAAGAGAGGACCTGGTTGGTAAACGCAGAGGCAGTGACTCAATCACCTGGATATAGTTCGGATTCAAGCATCAGATGAGCAGCAGAATGCAGACAGCAAGTTCTAACGAAGTTTCTAGCACTTCAAATCTTTTTCTCAATTTACCACAGCGCCATGAGACGCAGTGTCTCAAGTGTTAAACTGCATGTTGCCACAGCGACCGTGATGCCGCCTCAACCCCCTGCCCCGAAACAAACCACACTACAAAACTCTTACACTCATGAAAAAGCATAAGAAGTGGAACAACATTACCAAAACAGTAGCTTAACATAACGCTAAAGACACGGTCGCTACTTTAACAGTGCGGCTTTATACGGTGCATAAAAGGGCACTTTCTTTTTTTTTTTAACAACGCTTAATTGATTAATGAGCAATGCAGCTTTTTTTTTTTTGAGTTTTGGTCCATATCGCCCAGCCCTAGCTCAAGCCCACCTGCAATCCTTAGTAGGAGTTAGAGGATTCAAGTTTCAAACAGGAAGGTGCTGTTGAGTTGAATACTTAAATACTAAATGGCAAGTGTGCCACCAGAAGAAGTGCAATTACGGTACGATTTCAGCCTCACTTAAATATTTGTAGAAACTGGAAATGTTTTCAATAATGTTATGTAATAATGTTTCCAAAATAATTTGCAGATCAGACATAAAATAAACATTAAATAAGAGAAGAGGAGAGGAGAACATGGCTTAGGTAAAGATGTAAGGCATGTGTTATTTTATCACTCCTTCTGCAATAGCTACTTTGGTTTCCTCTTTTATCTACTCTCAATTTCTCAATCACCCCCCAGGGGTCTGTACCGGCCCTTTTCCAGAAAATGCCAGAGAGCATAGACACTTATAGAAACAGGAAGGAACACACTGGCCTCACGAGCATCCGAGTTTTAGTCAGATGCTCTCGAGTAATTACCCCATCATCTATTATCTATCGCAGATGCTGAAACAACCGAAACTTACGGATGTTATCATTTCACAAAAATGAGAGTTATTGCTAGAGATATTACACACAGACACGCATTCCATGTTCTTTCACAACATCCCAGGGATGAGCTCATCAATAGCCGTACAGGGACGATCACTAACAAAGGTGTTTAGCTTAACCTCCCTCATGTGTTCCAAAAGGTCACTACTTTCATGTCCAGCTGTGTGTTGAAAGATGGATTGTGAAAGGAAATAACAATGTGATGATGATGCTGTAATGTGCGAACTGTTGCACTTTCTGATCATTGACAGAATAGAACATAGCAAAACAGAGAGCAAAAGAAGTCTGTAAAAGGCGTTGTTTAAAACAGTGTTAAAAAGCCAGTCCAGTAAAACAGATTGACTAAATGTTAGAATGAGATGTCTGACCTCGCTGTGGATTGCAATAGGGTTCATACTCATGGTCCATGGCACAAGTGACCATCTTAAGGATGCGGTGGATAGCACTGCTGTGCAGCCTAACATCCAAAGGTCCCACCACCAGCCTCTTGATGGATGTCTCTTGAACAGCAGGTGCTACCTCCTCCATACTCAGTGCTGAGAAGTCCTGAGAGCCTACAAACAGAAACACAATGAACTTTAAATGTATGTGACATGTATGTGAGGTTTTTTTTTTTTTTGAGCCATTCAGAGGTGGACTTGCTGGTGTGTTTCAGATCACTGTGCTGCTGCATAAACCAAGTGTGTTCGAGGTTGAGGTCACAAACTGATGGCTGGATATTCTCCTTCAGGATTTTCTGGTACAACAGGGGAATTCATGATTCCATCACTTATAGCAAGTCCTGGATGACTGCAGGCCCAAATCAAAATGTTTTTTGGCAAATGTGAGATGAACCTTTGTGTTTTTTTTTTGTTTTTTTTTTTTCTTCGGCCAGCAATGGCAATGTTGGCAGGCCAGCCACTCCTGGTTCAACACTGTTCCGAATGGTGTGTAATCCTTTCTAGACTGATACATGTCAGTTACTTTGTTCTCTTATCTGTTGTTGAATTCCTTCAGATCACGACATGACGTGTTGCTTTTTGAGATCTTTTAGCTGCTTCACTTTGTCAGACAGCTTCTATTTAGGTGATTTCTTGATTCAACAGTTCTGGCAGTAATCAGGCCTGGATGTGGCGAAAGTGAAATTGAACTGAGCTTTCCAAAAAAATGTGATTAATTACAGTTCATTCATGTTTTAGCCAGGGTAGGGGGGCAATTGCTTTTTCACATAGGGTTAGGCAGGTTTGGACATCTTTTTACCCTTAATAATTAATATCATCATTTAAATACAGCATTTTGTATTTACTCAGGTCATCTTTGTGTAAAATTAAAATTTGTTTTCTGATGAGCTGAATCATTTAAGTGTGACAAATATGCAAAAAATAAAAATACGAAGGGGGCAATTACTTATTCACAGCACTGTCATTGAGCATTCTTCATATGATAAATCAGTAAATTTAACATTTCAACATCTCACCTTCCCCATATAAACGAATTAGGGCAACAACATTTTCCCTATAGGCATATATATCTCAAAGTACAACAAAGATGACGGTGGTGTAATGCAGCAGCAGGGAGCAGCTCACATAGCCATGAACCACTGGAATGATGAATATTCCAAATGTCCACTTCTCTCACACAGCTGTCCCTTCATTCATCGCAGGCCCCTGTTCCAGAGGTCCGCTTAAAAGACTCCGCTTCCCGGCAATAAAAAAGAAGAAATTAAAAATAAAAGAAGGGGGTGGATGAGTGAGGGAGGAAGAGGACAAAGGGTCACAACTTGCTTTATTCCCATTACAGTACATTCCACCACTGCACTGAACATTCTTACAGCTCAGACCGCCAACACTACAACCTTTTTTTTTCTTTCAGCTGAAAGGGCTTGGGGATAGGGGTCAAACTCCCACTAAATTTAGGAGATTTATAAAGGCGAATGGGCAATGCCACTTCCCCTTCCCCTCTTCAGTGAGATTTGGCTGCAATGAATTAGGCTAATATCAACCATATGGCTGCAGTTAGAACGATCACTGGACTGATGAGGGGACTGAAATTAGCCAGGATTTAGATGATTCAAAAGTGTCTCCATTTCCCAAGATTTAAAAAAAGTTTTTAGTCTGCAGCTTTGCTCTAATGTGAAGTCAATGGTGAAAGTGACCTGGGTTGGTTAGTATGTCGGTTGACTCAGAGTTTATGTTAGTCCTGTGGCAATGGAGACTAATTTGTTTGGTTGACACTGGATCTGGTCCGTGTCTGAGAAGAAGAGAAACACTGACAGATGAGAAGCATTCCAAGTGTCAAGGATAACGACAGCCGTCCCACAGGAGAAGAGACTGACACTTATCCTGCTGTCAGAAATGACTTTGACAGCTCAGGATGACGGTATCAATGTTTTTTTTTAATTTAGATTATTATCTGTAACTGACAGCAAGAGGAAACAATAGCCTAGTCAGAAAGCACTAGAGGCAGAGAGGAGCAAAATGAAGCAAAATAGAAGGGGAAATGGAAATGCAGGAGGCATTTATATCCTATGTGAAATTCATAACATTTTATTAAGTCATTTCAAACTAATTTTTGTTTCTTTGCATTATATTCATAACATGAGCGCTCACTATACAGTGTTTGCACTTTCCATTTATTTTAAATGTTGTTGCCATTAATCTCTCTAATACCCCCTAAAGACAAAGTTGAAACATGTTTATTTGAAGTTTTTTGTAAAATTATTACAAATCAAAAACTGCAATTTCTCATTGACTAAAATATTCAGACAGTTTACTATAACACTCCCACATTTCATCCTACATGTCATGGAAAAAATAAGCAATTCCCACAAATTATCTCTAGACCTCTGTAGTAAAATAATAAGAAATAGATTAGGGCAAAGGTATAAAACCATTTCTAAAACTTTAAAGACAGTAATACAGTGGCCTCAGTAATTATGCAATGGAAGTTTGGAAATCCACAACATTATCAATAACTTCATTAATTGATAATGTCCCATTTCAAATAAACATTACAAGTATACGGCAAACCATCTCAGCAGACAGAAGCCATTAAACCATACCAGTTAAATTAAAATGCTCCACAGGTTTACCCAGTTTATGACAATGACCCAAAGCTTACAGTCAAAACAACACTGGAGTCTTTGAGTCCTTGAGTCCTTGATTGGTCCAGCTAAAGTCCAGACTGGAGAGCTGAAGAAGGCACCTCAGACACCTCCCATTTAATCTAACCTAACCTGAATGTATCTGCCAGGAAGAATGTGATAAACAGTCAAAATCCATGTGTGCAAACCTTAGAAAGACTTAACTAAGAAGATCTGAAGCTGTAGTTGCTGCCAAATGAGTTTCTGTAAAGTACTGAATTATGAGTAATTTTGTAAATGAGAGATTTAATTTTTTTCTACATTTGAAAACATTTCTAAGAGTAATTATTTCACTTTTTCATTATAGATATATAATGAGTAGAAAGTGATGGGCAAACATGACAATTAAGTAAAAGAACAGAATAAAGTAAAAGTGAGCAAAATGTGAAATGGTCCAAATACTTTCTGAAGCCTCTGTATCAGAGATTGCTACCTAAGCTAATCATCACTGTAAGTGCTCATTTCCACTCCATGAACCATAAACTTACTGCCATAAAGCTATCCTATTTTGTCATCAGACACAATAAGGTGTTGTACTGATCTACTTTATCAATGTTTTTCCATTAAGTGCAGAGCATTTGTTTGTTCTTTTTTGTTATAACTTGTGAATGTCAGTCAGGTGTCACTGCCATACTTACACAGAGAGCAACTTTTCCTCGGCATTACAATGAAACAATCAAAACAATCACACACTAAACAGCACAGAGACATTTGTGGGCCAAATATAACATTTCAAACTGAAGGGAGAACACTTTATCTCTTAATGGGACTTCAGATCTTTCAGACTTGAATAAACATTCTTGAGTGCTGCAGCTGAGGAATGAGAAATCCTGCCCATCTTAAGGCTTCTACCTGCAAGAGTGACACCTAATTAGGCAAGAGGAGTCTATTCACTTTCTCAAGAGCTTACAGGTAAGGAGATGGGGAAAACAGTGTTTCAAAAAGCAGTGGGGAGAAAGAAATTCAAACACGTGTCAGCGCAGACTAAACACTTCTGACAGCTGCCCTCCAGGTAAAATTGAGGTGAGAGTGAGGACAAGAAGGGTCAAGAACCAGGTGGCTGGGACTCAAACAAGACAAGCTCTTTATTCAAGTCTCCAGTGGGCTTGTTAGACAGGAGAGAAAAGAGGAGAGAGACATAGTCAGAATGAAAGAGCTGGAAAGACAGAGAGTACAAGATAGAAAGAAGAAATGAACAAGGGAGAGAACAGAAAAACATGACAGATGCAAAGAAAAAGTAAGACGAGGTGGCGATTTGAGCAAACAGCGAGCTCTGTAAGGAGGAATGAATGAGACAATACCTTTGCCACTGCTGTTCTCCATTGTGTAGAGATAATCCATGTAGAAAGCACCAAAGCGCTGCATGCCGGCTATCTCTGTGTAGGTCTCCTGTTAAACAAAAGAAGAGTTAAGTAAACATTCACCAATGAGGGAGCAAACAAGGTGATAGCCAAGATTGGCATTGGCCGGGGTCTTAGTAGATGTGGTGTCAAACCAGCAATTTTAAAAGAAGTGTTATAAAGGGCTTGACCTACTTAGCTGGATGTTTTTTTAACTGGCCAATAATATTACTGATAATGTATTTGGAACTACTGGCAAAGACTTCTAATGGAAAGAGATACTTTATCAATGAGGGGGAAATTAAAAGTGTATAAATTAGTATAACTTTCAACACTTTACAGTGCACAGGAAAGTAATTTACTAAATAATGAGTGTTCTTTATTGAGTAATAAGCTACTGATAAAAGGAAGTGAAAGTTTCCTTCTTCAATTGGTGCCTCGATAAAAGCCACTGAAAATATGCATCTTATCTATTAAAAGATAAGATTTTTTAATAAGGAGTCCAAACTGTCTGACAAATATGGTTTATAGTTAGATTAGAAAATTGCGAAATGTTTTGGAAATATTTATTACTGACATAGCAAGGAGGAGCTTATAAAGGTAGAAGTGTCATGTACAATGTACCAGTAAGTAACATGTAACAGCCCCTTGCACACACACACACACAGTTAACAAGCCCACCCCAGACTTAGCCACTAGTTCTCTAAACAGAGAGTTCAATGGAGTCTTATCAGAGAGGCAGGTAAATGAGTAATATTTATTAGGTGATCTCTAATAGCTTTGGCATGCTTTTGGATAGAAGCCATTGGCTAGTTTCAAAACCACTCATGAAATGACACCAAAACCTTTGACTCTTAGACTCTCAAGTATCGATAGATGGATGGATGTCCAAACAATTGCTTCATTGAGGGTCATGAACATTTCTTAGCAGAGTCAACACTAGAGCTGTGAGGGCTGATGAAGGGAGCTGACAGTTATCAGAAATAATGGCTTTAACACTACTACTTAGATATCAGCAACAATCCTTTGTTAGCAGTTGGTTGACTAACAGAAATAATCAAAGTGGTAGTGAGGGAAATTAGAATGATTTAGAGAAGTTCCTAAAAAAATATGTGCAGGCATTTTTAGAGTTAAAAATGACTTGATATTTTATTTTAAGTACCGTCAATCATATAAAATCAATCTGTATGGCTGATAACATAATTCTTTGGTACTGTCTAGTCCATAATCCATCTAATTTTATTCAGACCTTGTGAGTAGCTGCATCCAGGATGAACTCAGCCCTGACACTGTTATTCTCTGGACTGCGGTAGTCAAAGAGAGAGTTGGTAAGATACGTCATTCCTTTACTGTTGAGGCTGTCCCCACAGACGAAGAACACTGCATCCTGAATAGACACAGATAAAAGAGGTAAATAGAAGGATGCACAAATAAGAAATATGTTGTAATATATATTGTTAGAAATTGTTAGTCTATTTAACTTAATATACCTGGGTAAATGTGACAAATACAGTGCCAATTATAAGCCACACAAGACAGTAAATGAAACATACTTGATCTAACTATACTAGACTGTTGTTGACACAGTGATGTATGTGACAAAAAACATAACATTTTTCAGGATGTTTATACCTCCTCACTACGCTTCATGTTTTCTTCAAAATCCCGCACTCCCATTATGCTTTTAAGGCACAGTGCTCGGCAGCCCACAAAACCAATCTGACAATTGAAGAAGGGCTCCCCCATCATAAGCACCTGGGAGAAAGAGCAGAGGAAGAACCTTTAAACATTTTTTGTACTACAGATGTATTCAACTCTACAGAAAGAACAATGTGGAATCTCAAACTCTGGAGCCCATTGTCTCCACTGAAGAGAATAAGAAAAACAAAGGCCTGAACAGTGAAAAAAAAAACCCAACAGAATACTTGTTAATTAAGGTAATTTCACTAAATTACATTTTCATCAAAATAAAACATGAAATAAGAAATTACTTTAATTTAATATAATTTTAATTTATTGTGGTTAGATCACAAACAAGGTTTTTCACATGATGTTCGTTTGTGGTGCTGTTGAGGTTGTGGGCTCATTTCATTGTGATAAAAGGAGCAGGGGTCAGTTAGCAAGAGTGGTGTGCGCATGTGTTTGTGGTAGCAATACAGCAGGCCCCTGTAAAGCAAGTTGTGGTTGTCCCTCACTCACTGCGCCTTTGCTTCACCCAGCAGACAGCTAAACAGAGCGCAATCTAATAAACCTTTACGTTTCACCACACAGTAATTACAAGGCCTAGTTTTCCCTGTTTTACTAGCCATCCCTTTGCCTTTCAACGCTCCCACTTTTGGTCCCAGTTCAGCCTGCTCTCTCCTCCTTCCAGCAAAAGCATAAGTTACAAAAATTGGAATTGGAAACCTCTCAGAATTCTCACATCTGGTAGAAAGCTTAAGAGTAGAAAACCCCTTTCCCACTCCAAGCAGGTAATCAGAGAAAAAGGTTTAAAAATATTTTCTACACCATGGGGGAAATGCGGAAATTATTAGACTTGGGCTCGACTCAAACACAGATTCCACCTTGTTCACAACAGGCCACATTAGTGACGATCAGAGGCTTTATAAATGTACTTAGCAAAGAAATTAAGAGGAACCTTTGCCCAACAGTGAATAAAGTGACAATAATAATGATAATGAAGGTTAAAAAGGGAGGGTATTTGTCTGTTCTAACTATGAGTAGCAAGGGTGCTTATAGATATAGGTAAAATTTGTACAAAGAATATATCAATAGTAAGATCATTTGCTGTTGTTGGAAAGTTCATGATTCAGTCATTACATTGTTTTTACAAAAACAATTCATCATTATTACCGTCTACAGCCTAGAATAATGACACATTCTCTAAAATCTATACCAGAATAATCCATAATATTTGAGACCAAAATTATGGATTTTATTAAATTTTTTGTTTGTTTTTTTAGAAATTAAAAAAAAAATTTTACATGTAAAATTACAGCAGTTTGTATATCATGGTCCAACTTTAGCCCGCGACCCTTACGAGGACAAGCGGTTAAGAAAATGGATGGATGGTCCAATTTTAGACCACTGTAATGTTTAGTGAGTTTAATTGCCTACTGTATACTACTGTATTGCCTACTTGTCCTTTGGAAACTATTGCTGCTGTTTTATCAACATTAGGACAGTCATTACAAAAGTGAAGAAAAGAGACACACATAATTAAGAATTAAACCCTAACCTAGACCTAAACACCAGATCTCAGATAGAAAAATCCCCAAACACCTGTCTGACATATCAGACACACTCTTCACATGTGGATTTGTCAATGACTAGTATCCACAGTCAATACATCATGAGCGGAAATACAAGGCCTACATTACAATAAATATACTACATAATTACTACATAAATACAATATTCAAACTTCTGGATAGCCACAAAAACAGCATGGTTCAAGTAAGAGTTTGCAACCAGAGTTTCAGAAAAAAAGGTTATAAGTTAAGATACAGTATTATAAGTTATAAGTTAAGAATAACTTATACCAGAGTGATGTCAAGAGCAAAGTCTGGAGGAAAGAAGGAGCTGTCCAAGATCCAAAGCACTACACCTTATCTGGGAAGCGTGGTGGTGGGGGTGTTATGGCGTGGGCACGTACAACTGCTACAGGAACTGGCTCACTTATCTTCATGATTATATAACTGCTGATGGTAGCAATAAAAGTGTAGAAACAGATCCTATCTGCTCAAATTCAAGCAAATGCCTCAAAAGTCAGAGGCCAGTGAATCATTCCACAATCATCCCAAACATCCTGCTAAAGCAACAAAGCTAATAAATGCACAGTGCACAAGAGGCCAAGGCAATCACTCAATCTGTTCTAAACTGATCATCCTTTTGACCGTGACTCGAAAAAGTTGTCGTTGGTTACTCTTATGATTCTGTGTTTGTTATATGCAATGTCAACAATGTTTCAATTAAAAACTGCAATACAAAAAGATCATCTAAAAGATCATCATCATATTACAACTCACATACATTTTAACAAACAGGGTAAGATTAGATACACAGTGTTACCTCAATGGTGATTCCTTGCTGTTCCAGGCACAGGACTTCTCTGGATTTAACCTTCTGAGGACTGTAGTAGCTGCTCTCTGACTGTGTCTCTGTCAGCTGAGAAAGAAAAAAGACAGGAAGACAGAAAAGAAACCTTAGATTTCATCTGATCTGTGAAAAATACCACTCAAACTGAACATCATAAGTGATAGATTTCAAAAAGCAATCATCAGACATGACCAAGTTTAATTTTGCACTACAATTAATCCTTCACATTCAAAAAGTACAGTTGATTTTGTTTTTAAACTAATTTTAAAAACAAATGAGTAAACTGCAGTATTGAAATGAATATTGTGCAACACTAGTATTAAGTAATATAGTAAGTAGTAGTAGTATATAGTATTGCAACCTCAACATGCTGGGAGAGGACAAAGAAAAGTTAGGTTTACAGCAAGACAGATACTACAAAAAAGCCTAAAGACTAAAACCTGTGACGCATATGTCTTGATGTGTACGTTCCTATGTACCCGCAATTCACTGCTGAAGCATACATGATTTGAAAAATAAACAAAAGCATTGCCAGTCTTTGGATGTGAAGGGCAATGAGGCCCCAGAAAATAATACTTGAAACCAGAAACAATAACATAACCACATAGGACAGATGACATTTTCTTAGATCAGAGACTGGATGCCAGCCTTGGGACTCTTTAGTCGTTTTCTATTCCAAATCTGGACCTGGGCCAAAGACATTCGTGAAACCACATGACAGCCACTTGTCTTTGATTTTAGGAGAGGCCTTCTCTGGTTTTATTGGAGCTGACAACCAGAATATGACTAAAGCACTTGAGATACCAATGAGCAAAATGATAGTACAAGAAACCACGACTGCTTATTGATAGGTAAACTGATAAAACACAGAGGAATAATTCCTTAGAGCGTTAATTCTTTAGATTGTGTGTGTGTGTGTGTGTGTGTGTGTGTGTGTGTGTGTGTGAGAATGAGAGTGAGAGAGAGAGAGAGGGGTACATGTGTAGCTGTGACACATTTGAGGTTTGTCAGTCTAAAAACTGTGGGTGTAGAGCAGAACTGTGCTGGCCCCAGCCCACTCAACTTTAACACAGGAAGCAGGTGCACCACAAGAAGCAGCTGTGCCTTATTATCCCAAGTGATGGAGCAGACTCTCTCACCCTCACTACTCTCTCACTACCTTCCCCTCATTCAATTCTGATGGCTTAATCACGTGCATGGCCCACCCCCACCCTAACCAGCGTGTTCCTGGAAGCAGCAGTGAGCAAGAATGTTAAATTATCTGGCTGAAAAAATGCTCTGGCTGACAACACCAGTGCACAGTGGCACTGACACCAAATAGCTACCAATCATACAGAGGTAAATATTTTCAACATATATAATAATTTGGTCAACCTGGCAAAGCCAGAACTGAACTTGATGAAAACAGTACCTACATCTGAAACCACACAACAGATATACAGATAAGCAATATGGTCAGTTATACAAAAAACTGCTACCTTTCCTTAATTAGACTTCAGCCCATTTAAAATCTGTGAGAGCCCAACACAAATCTAATTATTCTTCATGAAGCATCTTGGAACTGTTATAATGCTGGATGTTAATATTGAGTTACTTCATCCTTGCGTCCACTTCTCAAAAATGTGACATAGTGGGGGATCTGATGGAAAAGTTAAAAAAGAATTTGAGAAGACTTAAAATTAGCCATTGCTTTCATAAAAGAAAATACCAAAAAAAATGAAATATGATATGAAGTTTGACTTGCAGTGAGAGAATGACAGGTGTGTAAAAGTGAAAAGGGGAAACAAATGGTCAGTGCTAAACTATGCAGTGTGTGTAAAAGTCATTAAAGTATACTGCCAATTCCTCTGATCAAACAGATCTAGGATAAAAATACCTCCTGATTCTGTGCATGTCAAACTCAGGTTCACACAATGGCTGTTCAAAGACATGAAATTCCCTAAAACAAATACTTCCATGTCAGAAAGAGATGAGAACATCTAAAAAAAACTTTCAGCTGTCTGCAATTACTCCAGAAAAGAGGCAATTAATTGATTAAAAGAACTCAAACTATACAGGAACAAATTAAACATTACTGGAAAATAACCAAGGTCTTTTCAGTTTGAGACATACCTCTTTTTTACTGAGCTCTCTCTCTCTCTCTCTCATAACTTACTGTAATTTTACTCTGGGTTAGAAACCAGAGTTACAGTTTGGGATTTATTATTTGTGAATAGTCGTCATACCATGTATAATTTTTAATACATCGACGTGACCCGAAACACCAGTTAGTGGTTACACTAACCTCCCATGTACCGCACACAAAAAGCAGTGGAACTTCCCAAGGATCAACATGTCCTTTAAGAATCAAGCTTAAAACTAGATTTACATCACTGTTGTCGTATGCCTCCACTAACACTGACATTGTAGTTTACATTCATGTATGTCCAAACTCATATACTGATAAGTTTGAGCCAGTTTTAGTGAAATTTCTTCTAAATTTCTAATATATGACATTGACGAGAATGGAACATACATGACCTCACAGTAACCTTGATGGTTAAACTTTGACCACCAAAATATAATCAGTTCATCCTTGACCCTAAGTGACAATTTGTGCTAAAGTTGAAGAAACTCCCTCACATTCACAAGAACTGAATGAAGAGACTGTGACCTTGACCTTTGGTCACCAAAATCTTAACAGTTCACCACAGAGTCCAAGTGGAAATTCCCTGAAGGCATTCCTGACATACAAGTTCAAAGAGTGGATGAAGGTAACCTTGACCTTTGACCACAAAAATCTAATCAGTTTATCACTGACTTCAATTAGCTGGTTGTACCAAATTTGAAGACATTCCTTCACTGCCTTTGCATACTGGTGTTATCCAGTCACTTAAATCTTGTTGGGGTGCATTTTTTGAAGACAGCTACATCGTGAACAACAGCTCACTTTAGCAGAGAATGTGGAAAAACTAATCTTCCTGGCATACAACAAGAAAAATGTAGAGGGGCAGTTTAATGCTTAGTGAGCTAGCTATGTGATTATAATATATTTAGTAGGTGGTAGTAACTGAATTTGTGATAAGAAATTGCTCGATAATGAAAATGAGTGTGCAGAACCACCCCCCACCCCCTGATTAATGCCAGCACGGAAGCACAGTAACTATATATAAAATTGTAGAAGTAGCTCCTGCAATAATGTAGCAAAGAACTGTTAAAACAATATCTTAATTTCCTGAGTTATCACAACAAACTGGTTCTATCTTTTGAGTAATTGCTAATTATTCACCCAATGTCTTCTAGTAAATATTCCAGCACCCAGGAGACACTTATTAACGAGGAAAATTATGCAGTCAATGTTTTGTTTTGTTTTTTAAACTACTGACTTACCTTAAAGGTAACAGAAGCTTTGGTGCAGTAGAAGCCTATGGAAATAATTGGGTCTTTGGGTGTGTGTTGTTGTGTGTTGGGGGTGCCTCCTGTCTCTCTCTGCAGGTAGAGGTCATCTTCATCTTTCTCCTCAGTGCCTACAATGGCTGGGACAAAGGACCAAGCCCAGGAAACCCAGCCCTGGTCTGCCTCGTCTGAACTCCCTGACTGCATATACAGATCTGTGCTGGAGTACTGGCTATTCCCCTGGCTTTCCATATCCACATCCAGCCCTGAAGGAGAAAAAGAAAGTCTTAATTACATATAATACAAATATGAACAGATTATTTACTGTAGCTTAGTAATGGAAAAAAGGACAAGCACAATTCACACTATACGGAATGGCTAAGGAAACTAAAAGAAAAAAAGCATACTTATTCTAAAAACACAGAGGGGCATAAAAAAAACAAATGTGTTACATTTGTACACAATAAAGTTTCAAATTTATATCACATTCAAATCACAGTTCAGATGAAAAACACTGACAAACTGGTCAAACAGGGAGAAAATGTTGCTAATGGGAGTGTTGTGCCTAATTCAGCACACTAAATTAATCTGTCCATGCCTTCGGGGTTGTTTAATACAAGCAAGTTGTTTCAGCTGTCAACTGAACACACAAAAACAGCACAGACCAAGGCAGTTCCACAGTAGTTGCTGCCAATGCTCCATCATGCAGGTGTGTGATTATTTCTGTGCTACATGAACTCATTGCTGCGTGAATTCTACAGAAATGTGGAGGGGAAGTCCATTTCCATAGACCGGAGGGCACAGTGTGTCAGCCAGCATCCTGACAGAGAGGAGCCTTGACTGAGCCCAGTGGATCAGTGGTCAGGGCTGTCTGAGCTGAACCCAAACAACAAAGGCTGCATCCAAAAATGCATTCAGTGAGGGGTTGGGTCACACATGAGTTTCTCGCCAAAAAACTGAAATAGAGGCTATGAGGAAGGCTGTGTAGTTATGAGCAATCAGCACAAGTTGAGCTTTACTAGGGGTGCAGGTGAATTCAAGCAATTGGCAACTGTGGGATAGCAGAAAATCATGTGACCTGTGTAAGTGAGTGAACTGGCATGCTGGTTGTGTGTGTAAGAAGACAAGCAGATGTGTGGTAAAGCTAATCTATCACCATCTTTCTCTTGTTTTTAAGCAAACTGTTCAGGGATTCACAGGTTCCCCAAACCACCACACGCTGCCCTAGTACCTGATCCCCACCTCTGAGCTCATCCCATCGTGTGTCTTTCTATACAGGGGAGAGGAAGATGATGTCAATGTACAAGAATGTGTAATCCCATTCCTTGCGGCTTCTCGTCCTCTGTGAGACAACATTGCCCATGAGGTCACAGCTTTGGAATCCCACAGGCTAAAGCAGTGAAAATTATGACATACTTTAATTAAATTTTTTACTTTGTGAATTGGCAGTTGGAAAATCCAGGTTATGGCTTTTCATCTCTCACTCACCCTAAATCTGACTGATTCCCTTTCATTTTTTGCTCCTTTTGTTTTCACTCCATTCAGTCTTTGAGGTGTCAGTTCAACAAGTTTAGCTCTTTCGCTTCACTTCACAGTTTGACAAAGCATACGTCTGAACTGCTAGGCAATCAAAATAAATGTACAATTACCAATAAAGTGATGACAATAGATCAGCTTATGGAGCTTTGAAGTATTATCCAAGAAGTGAGTGAAAAATAGATGGATATAGGTTTGTGCTATGCAGTGCAGCTCTATGACCACACAGCTATTGAACACAACCAACGTTATTCTCTGCTTCACTATGAGAGGCCAAACTGATCTTTTTTCATGGACAACTACCAATATCATTGGGGTGCCACATAAACATGCTTCTGTCCATAAGCACAGCTCAGAAGCACAATATAATAGGATGTGTCAGGGTTATGGTTTGGTTTCCATGAGTCCAAAGCCTCCAGGCAGTAGTGTATGTCTAAGCCAGGGAGGAAACGGGTGTGTAAGCGATTGAACAGCTGAGTGACACAGACCGTGAGAAAAGAGGAGTGAGAAAAGGCAGTGCCCCCATAGGCCAGCAGATGTCCCTCCATGTTTATAGAGGGAGAGGTGAACTGGTTACCTGACCACTGAGCAAAGGCTACTCTGCTTGTCATCTTATGCATCTGCTGAGTGTGCATGCGTGTTTAGGCATGCATGCATACACGCACATGTTCAAGCTAAGCTTGATAGATATTCAGAGCCCTATCTGCACAAAAATACATATTAAAGTATAAGATGCTATATGTCAAGATTAAGCCTAAAACACACTGCTTTTATGTATTCTATTCACAGATAATCTATTCATAATTTCTTCACATGTAGAACAGTAGATCACACAGTGCACAAGCATACCTACCGTGATTTTAAAAAATATGGTACATATGATGTCTGCATTAGGCAAACACATAACGACAGGCACTACGGACACATGCTTTCATATGTACTATACAGATAATCACACAGCGTGCGCACACAGACACACTTCACAATTCTTCGACTTGTTGAAACTGTCCAGCTTTTGCTGGCATGACCAGTTGCAATATCTAAGCAGTTTACTTATGTTTGTGACATTCAAGTATGTCTTACCATTCACCTATTATATTAGTGCTCTTTATTAAAACAAATTTGCTGCCATAAAAGTGAAAGATTTAAACAAGCAACATGAAGTCACAGTGAATCATTACCAGATAAATACATAGCAAGGCATTTTCCACTTAACTGACAAGAAAAAAAAGCATTGATAAATGTCTTCAGCACTGATATGAGGCAAAATTAATATTCCCTTTGAAATGTTACAGAAACAACCACTTTCAGTTAAAAGTTACTGCTTATTAATACAGCACAGAGTTCACAAAAAAGAATCACACACAAAGGGCAACTGGGCCAGAATATGCAAGACATACTCACCACAAGAAGCCTATGGGAAATCAAAAGGAATGTAATGGAGTACTATGTATAATACTGTAATTATGTTCCAGGAATCATGTGACAATGATTGTTTCCTACAAACCACTAAAAATAAATATGCATGTAAGCCAAGTCAGTCACTATAACCGTCAACATAAATGTTAAATGTTGTATCGATCAGTGCAGGAGGAGGTTAAGATTACATTACATTTTCTTTTCATAGCTAAACCATGTTAGCTGTAATTATGCTACTATTATCCACAGAATTCAGCTTTATTATTCAAATCTGAAATGAATACACAGAAACTGTTTGTGAACAAATCCAAACCCCTTCTAACTCCCACCCCAACAACATTCACCCACCTACTACACATACCCTCCGCCCAATTACCCTCCGCCCTCTTTCAGCTTTTTTTCTTTTTCAATTTGGAAAGGGACACCACACTGGAAGCTATGCCAACTGGCAAGGAACAAGTTAGAAGGTTTGAGCAAATGAGTTGTATTGTATTGGGCTGCTTGCTTTCTCTCTGCCCACAACTTCCCCACTATAATTTGCCCTTTCTGCTGCAGAGGCTGCTCTAGCTCAGCAGGACCTGGGATTTCACTCGGTTCTTTTTGGCTAGGATGAAGATGAGCATTTAGGGAGATGGTGTTTATAAGGGGATGGTTGCAGCCATTATGTATATGTATATGTGTGAGGTGTGTACTCCACTGTTACTTGTACAAATGCCTCAGGTGGCTGTGCATAGTTTGTAAATGCAATGAGTGTCTATATGTCTGTACGTAAGACAAGCTGGATGCATGCATTTTGTTCAGCTCCTGGATCTAGGAGGTCTGATGTCCTATAGTGCTCAAATGAGAAAGTGTTTGATTCATCCTCCTCTCTCCTGACTCTATCCACATGGGGTGGATCAGACCTAATGACAACGGCCTGCGTCGAGTTACACGCTCTGGCTTTTGTTTGTGGAAAAAGCAGGAGGAGCGCACACCATGGTCAAAGTGATGTTAAATGTCCCGTTTAGGAACAACGGCAGCAAATGGACAGACATAGACCCTAAACAGAACAAGGCACCATGCAGAGCATCATGAGTTGAAAACGCTGTCCGAGGAAAAAGTAAAAGCTTTATGCATGGTCTAACGCCTCATTAACCACTTCAGAACTTTGTCCTACACTAATATGAACATGAACCAAAACAAATGCTGCACTCAATGTGAGACCTCAACTCATAATTTACAACTAGCTTTTATAGAAATTAATTGAAAAAAAAAAAAGCTATTACAGATTTATTATTTATTTCCTTGGAGCATAAGTGAAAATGTACAGCAAAGATGTTCATTCACCATTTTCTAAATGAACTTTTGGATACAGAACAAATTTAAAGCCCAATATGCCTTTGTTACTAAATTTACATTTGAAAGCCAAAGCAACCAATGATATCAAGGGTCACATTTTACTTCAACCATTTTTAAAAAAATGTTGGCTTGGACCTTTCAGAAACATTTAAAATAAAATAAAGCAATCCACAGCTTTCAGATAGAAATAAAGAATAGTCACTGGCCTCCCCAGTACAGGTACAGGGACAGATCAACAAGTTTACTTTGATTTCTTTTTCTTGTCAGATACTCAGCATTAGTGCTGGTTAGTTTAACATCCTCAGTTTTTCCAAGGTAATTGGGACCTCTTCCGTAAACATTTAAAATTAAATAAAGCAACACAGAGTTGTAAGACAGAAATAAAGTCTTGTCACTATCCTCTGAAAAAGACCTTACTCACCAGGTAGAGTTGGTCCAGCCTCCCTGACATGACCACTGCCCTCTTCCCCTTCACCTTCTTTGTGTCCTCCAATCTCCCCATAGTAGAGGGCAATTATCAGTTGTAAAATGCGGATAAACATGGGTAGCTGCTGATCAGTAATGGACAACTTCAGGCTCTCGACCATGGTTTGGATCTGAGAAAACATAAGAGATGACTTAAACTTTAATGTGAAATGGGTTACAGGCTCAACCACTTCTGGTGCGCTCCCATGTATTGTTAATTGTAATGTTCATTTAAAAAAATGCCCAAGGCCCTGTAAAAAATAGGAAAGATTCCTTTCTCACTCACTAGTGGAGTGTTGCATGAGGAAGATGCCATTTGTGCTCCTACAAAGTTAAATGATGACCTATTGCTCACCATATTATGATCTGAATGTAAGTAGAGTACAGTATGGAGCAACAAGAAGCAAACAGATACTGTACATCCCATATTATGAAGGCAATTTTCAAATACAAAAAATTAGGTCCAAATGAAAACAAATTGTGTTTTGTATAATACAAAGTGTTTGTATAATACATATTGCATTATGACGTGTCAGTAGATTAGAATTTATGCACAAGAAAGAAGACGGTCAAAGTTTCTATGCTGTTGCTTAACATGCTGTAACAAACAGAACTTTTAAAAAGTGGCACATCTTTTGAGTATGATTCAGTTGTTGGGACACCATGAAAAACATTGTGGAAGATTACTACACTACAGCTTGTTAGTGACTGTACATTAACCAGTTGTACTTTAATAAAGCCTTTTGAGAAAATCAGTTGAACAGATAAAATGAGACTGAATTAAACTGACCATCAGTTAACTTTATAATGGAGAGACGACAAATGCAATACACAAAAATATAAACAACAGTCAATTTTCTGACTGGAATTTTAAAATGTTTATAAAAATCTCCTTATTTCAACTGGGAGGATGGGGGGTGGGGGGTTACAAGTTAAAAGTGCGTCAGCAAAAGAATTAAGATGTTACTTTGTCCATGACAAATAGTTTACTTCTGACTACATAAACAAATCTCTGCCACATTATGAAACAGGACAGCCAAGACTCTAATCTGTGATTTTAAACAAACATCTTCCTCTGCTCCACTGACAATGATTAGAAGAATGACTGTGTGATGATTCTCTAGTGAGGAGGGTTTTTTAAAACAAAACTGTTGCAATTATTTTGAAATTAAGCTAATTTGACATTATTCTTAACATCAGTGGTGTAATCCAAAAGCAATTTCTTCATAACATGAGATAGTTGTCTGGATTGGGTGTTCTATATCCACATGGTTGACTAGTTCTTGAACAAACACTGATTCAGTTGTAAGGAATGTCATATTCTTCTCTGGGGTAGTTTTGTTAAACATACCCCAATGAAACTGTGCCATTTCCAGACAGTTAGACCAAAATTAACTGAGACGCTGATGAAAGTACAATCTCTTTAGAGACCACCTGAATCTAAAATACTAAAGGTGTAGTCCAAATACTAAAAGTACAATTGTTCAGAGAATTATCTTGTATTTTTGTATAGGAAGTAAAATCCTGACAAAGCTTACAAAAGTATTCCCCTTCATATCCAGAATGTATTACAACAATGGATTTAAATAAGTCATGATCCTATTACTGATTTGAGAACAGCTAACCTAACAAAAGTGAAAAAGCATACTCCTCTAATAACTGTAAGCTGCTATGACAAATTTGAACTTCAGATCCTTCACTAGCATGTGTGACAAGTTTGAAGAGTAGCAAAATTACATCAAATTAAAACTTATAAACCTCGTTCTCAGTCTTCAGAAAGATAATAGGAGTTACTGTTAGGATTTGAAGCTGATCACCTTGATGACGGATGGGATCTTGGAATTGATGTTGTCATAGGTAAAATGGAGGCGTGTTCTGAAGGAGCATTTGTACAACAGTGGGTCCTGGTAAAACTCGATCTTGCCACTAGCATTCCGCTTGTCCAAGCACACAGTACAGTCTGCAAAGTTGATCACTTTCCTTAGGACCAGCTCTGGGGCTGCACAGACAGCGTGAAGAAAAACAAAGTTAATGTAGATCATTTCATTTTGACAAGTTTGAACCATTGTCCTTCACACAAATCAAACACATGGATAAGCAGAGGTTTTTATTAAAGAATAGAAAATCAGTCAGCAGACATCACAGGGCACATATCATGTGACATTTGCAGGAGATATATCCAAGTGGTGAACCCCTTATTTAACTGTATACTTTTTGTGTTTAAAAAAAAAAAACATAATGAAAATCATCTGATTGAGCAGGTCTTATGCAAATACAACCTCAGACGAACAACAATAAATAAATCTACCACAGATTTTCATTCTGAGGTAGATTTACCGGTGTGCTTTGGTTCACTGTCCTGTTGAATGACTCCATTTCCACCAAGTTTTAGCTGTCGGACAGAGGCCTCACATTTTTCCTCATCAGTCCTCCACCACAGTGCTTGACAGTGGGTATGAGGTGTTTCTGCTAAAATGCTGTTTGGTGTTCATAAAACATGGTGCTGGGTATTAAGACCAAACAACTCCACTTTGGTCTCATCATCTATATGACATTGTTCTAGAGGTCTTGTGGTTTGTTCAGATGCAGTTTTGTGAACCTCAGTCATGCTTTCATGTTCATTAAGGCAGTACTTACTATTACGTTTTATTTTCATTTTTATTCATTTTTGTTAAATCAATAATGCCAAGAGAAAATATGTACAGGCTGCTGTTCGTCTGAGGTTGTATTTGCCTAATACTAAGACCTGCTACAATCAGATGATTTTTATTATCTTTTTTTTTTTATACACACACACACACACACACACACACACACACACTAACTTTTGCACATGACTGCATACGTGTAAGAGGATTTCACTTCAATAGATCGTCCTGTCAGTGACTGACTCATGCCGTACGGACTAATGTAAAGGACTCATCAATCCCAGAATTATTTAATTCTTCATACAGTGCCAGTAAACACTGTTGTAACCACTACTTGCTTCACATTTTGGAATGGGCCTCAGAAATTCCACAGTGATAACAATGACAGAAAATTACCACTTCATGATACTTTGTTGATATAAGCTTTAGTGAGCCTATAAAGAACCAGTTCTTTATTTTAAGTTATGATGGTAGTTAAAGTTTAAAATAACTATAATTCTTTGGCAGTAACATGAGAAGCCCAGGAGGTTGTACTAAGTGAAAGCTATTAATGGGTAGAAACAGAAATGGAGAGGGCGACAGTATCGTCCCAGTGAAGAAGTTTATTGTTGTTGCTGAACATCTACAGGATCTGGGATCAGCTTAATATGCCAGGCCTGTGTGACACAAAGCTCCCTGCTAGTTCTGCATCAAAAAAATACAGGTTAATTTTCAAATAGAAGTGTTTTACGTGGAGTTTCCATGTACTCTGTGGTCAGTGTCATATGTTCACTGCTCTTGTTGAAGCCATTCATCATTACATTGTCAGAGACTAAGATAGAAGGTCTGTAGATTAGGTCGCCTTAGTTTAACATCATCGGTCTTTCCAACAAGTAATTAGTACCTATATCTCAGAGGATTAAAACCAACAGAAAGACAAAACAAACACACAAGACGTGCTGTAGGTAGAAATCAAATCTAACAACCAACTAAACTTACTCTTCTTTTTTCAAGTGGTGTGCACAGATTTAAAATCCCTCATCTCACCAGCCTTGTAACACTCCACATTACATCCACATATGCAGTTTAACAAGAGTGTGAATATGAGACTACTCTGGCACCTGACATTAGACATTTAAACAAATAGCCACATTTAAAAGGGTCTGATATGTCTCTTTGACCCTAGTTTGAACCAACGAAATTAAACACTTACTGTAGTATATAGGTTCTTGTCTCAGTGGATTTACTAGTTAATCCCACTACCAAGGAATGTAAATGGCCATTGCTCACCAGTGATGTCCATGAAGGCCCTCTCCCACATATCGTCCACAGTGTAGCACTCTGCTGAGGTAATGTTGACTGACAGCACAATGTCATCTTCCACATACTTAAGGATCAGGTTGTTCACCACAATATTCACGTTGTTCACCACACGCCTGATTAGACTTTGCACATAACCTAAAAACACATCAGCAAACACATGAGAAACGCATTAAACTCCACAGAATGGCCACACAAAAAGACAGAATATTCAGATGCAAAACTTCATGTTGAAACACAGTAGATGACTAAAAAACTGCTACTTGTCTGAAAGTCTATGCTCAATACCGCTGACCCGTTCCATTCTCACGGGCCCATATACAAGAAGAGATCCTTTCATGTTATTTATTGCCCCTCTCTCTCCACTATACATGTCTCTCAGACATGTATAGTGGAAGGACCTAATATGCATAAGAAAACATTTGTACTCCTCCCTGTGCCTGAAAAATATTACACATCCTGGCTGAATTTAAGAATCTCTAAAGGGCTCCCCTTTCCACTCCAATGAAAAAGTATGTATAATAAGTATAATTTTATTATTTATGCAATAAGGGATGTGCGAAAAAATTTTGTAAGAGCTAGATATATCAAAGGCCAAAAAGTCATCTATCAAATAGAAAGAAATAAAGCAATAGATTTTATGAGGAGGAGAACTAAAGGTGGGGGCCAGTGTGGTGAAGAGACAGAGGGATGTAAGCAAGAACAAGCAAGAAAGAAAAACATTGGGTTTCAGCAGGTCTGAGGGAGACTGTAATGGTACTAGTACCTCCAAATGGCCACCGTGATGCCTACAAACAGAAGCTTCGTAGGAAAAACATACTTGGTAAGGTCATTACTCAACAAACTAAGAAAGAACTTAAAATATTACAGACAGGGGAGTTTCAACCATAAAGTATGAAAATATACAGTAATAAATCCTCTTAACCACAGAACCAGTGGCATTATTCATTTCTCCCATGTACTATTAAACAAAGTCACTACAATTTAAACATATAAACTTTGAATGCTTTTCCCTTATTTTCCAAACTAAATGTTTGTCTTCCTGTATCTACATGTCTGGCCCAGCACAAAACAGTAAGGATAATTAGGCAGTACAAATGGTGCTGTTGATGAAAATATTTATATGAATTGGTTAACTGTTCTGCCTCTTGAACATAGGCCTGACTACCCATTAGCATAATCCAATTGACAAAATTCTCATGAATTTGCTGCCTGACCAAACAGAGCGGCAGTAAGAGAGGATGACATAATATAAACTCAACTCATAAACGCAATGTGTGTTCATGACATTTCTGTGTGGCCTTGCATGAATGTGCTTGTTTGAGTGGGTGCCCGGCTGCTCTCTTGCGTGTATGAATGTAGCTGTGTGTGCCTGTAGTGCTGGGGTCAGTCAGAAAGTTGCATTCGCACCTGCAGCCTGAGCAGTAAAACCAGCACTTTACCCCCTGCTGCTTTCCTCTTTGTATCTAATTTAGGGTGTCTCTTTTTTGCAGTCTCTTACAGTATACCTCTTTTTGCATTGCACCAAGTCCAGGGGCCCAATCTGTCTCTCTGCGAGGCATCACACTGCTCTGAACTTCTGTAAACAATTGACACAACCAGCACCTGTGCTGTGGCCCACAGGGAAGGAGCCCACTTAAAACTGCTCAACCATAAAATGAATGGAAAACTCAGCTCCTTTATGTGATTTCAGAACAGGCCAAGTACTCTCTTCTGTGCAATACAGGAAAGAAACACTAAACTGTCCATGCTCACTATTTTTCATGTATATGGAAAGTATTAGCAGCCATTTGGCTTGACACTTAGTAGACATGGATAGAAAGACTTGTCCATCAAACAATAAACATACTGTAAGTCAGTTGTCAGGTGTTATTCTGAAATGTCATGTAACCAAGAGAATACATGTAACAGCAAGTGTGTGGCATAGCACATTACATGCACTGAGTAAAGTACTGTAAATTCCCATTAATGTTCATCTTATAAAATACATAAAATAATGGAATGCAAACCTAGTGGTGAATGGACTTCACAATTACAATTTGAAGTTTCCTGCAGGACTGATTTAACACAGCTTAGATTATTACTAGGTTACAATCACAAATTATATAAGTCTACTAATTATGCTAGCTATGCTATTACCACTACAGCCTCTCATAGGAAAACAGTATATTCACAGAACACAACCATGCATGGTACAGCAAGTCTCCAGAATAGAAGAAAGCCCCAGCTGGAGAAAGCTCCAATCTTTACTAATATGGGATATTCTCTAGCCTTAAGTAGCATTTTCCAGTAACACCAGAACAGCTGCTGTATTCATTTTCTGAGCAAAAGCCCCAGTATCAAGACAGCAGTAGCAATAGAACGCAGATTTATCTCGGGAGTACATTTGCATTTCAGTCTATTCATCTAGTCAATCTAGACTCAAAATAAGACTTGTAGCTAGTAAACTCTGCAAACTCATAAAATAAAGCAGAGTTTTAAAAGTGTGAATAGGGTCAAAACAGGAATTCTCTGAAACAGAGAAATACGGTTCATACAAACAGTGGCCGCTGGTCCCCCACAAGCGGCTGTAAACAGAATCGCTCACAGAATCGCTTAAGGTGAAAGCACTTGGTCCTGGTGTGGCCAACAATCCATGGTATGTGCATTAACTTCACTATTTTCCACCACAGCGAAACCAGGGAAGATAAATTCATTCAGCATGTGAAAACTTAGGGCCAAATGACTGGATAATTGCTGGTGGCTGCTTTTTAGTGTCAGACATGTTTTGTTTACATTGTTTTGAAGGGGAGGGAAGCAGACGCAAAACAGTGGTTTGTCAAAGTAGATGCTGATGCAAAGAGGCAAGACTGTCCACAGCCCTGTGATGGTCTCACAAGTCTTCTTTAACACATCCTGTACACTTCTACACACACTGCCACTCTCCTACCACCCATCAACACACATCTGCTGGTGTCGATCACTGCCTTCTGAAACACAAGCACTTCAGTGTAACTAACTTCAGATTTGGGGAAGTATAATGAAAGAAATAAAAATGGAGGCCATTAAAACCGTTTGCCTCCAGTCCAAGTCTTCCAATATATTTTCCCAATAGCAAGTCCATGCCAAACCTTTTATCATTATTTTTATTTTTCATACGTAGGACAGCTGTACAGTGCATTCTGAGTCCACGATGGGTCTACATTAAAATACTAAAGTGACTAAAATATTGATTGTTCCGCATGTAGAATTCTATTAAAGTGTACTGTTTCTTTCTTGGGTTTCATTGTCTTGCAGGGTATCAAATAATACCTGTATAATAACTAACATTTATAGAATGAGCAGAGAAGCAGCCTGCATTTCAACCATAAGGTCATGGAGATATGGTATTTTTAAGTAGAAATGGAAATGCAATAGGTACTCATGACACATGCTTTTGTGCAATGTCACTTACAATAAGTGCATTCAAGTTCTGTTCTTCTGTAGTAACAAGAAGTGAATATCATCTAAAGTGGCTGTATCCCTTTAAACAAATAGGGCTAAAATCACGTTGAGTCATGTAATACAAGTGTTTAGATTACAGATGATGACAGTATTGCTACCACATACTACACTGGACTATTACAAGTTTAAAATAAGTTACTCATGAGACTAATAAATGAATGTCTACATAATTACATGTGTATGCTGTCATGAAATGCTGAACTCTGTCCTCACATTTAAAAATCCTTCCTTTACTACATTAAATATCCCTGACAGGTTTGTTTTCGATCATATTCTTAGGAAAATATCCTCTGTCTGAGTCATAGGAGGTTAGTTTTACTTCTTCTACCTTTTAACCTCTACCTTTTAATTAGGGTGGCTGGAATTACAGCATGCATCTGCTTCCTCAAGGTTATTGAGGTGCTGCAACCTCTGACCCCACAGTTGTCTATACAGCCTGTAATGGGTTGAAACAAGGTCCACAGCTGGAACAGCGTGAGGCCTGCACACAAATTAACACAGATACACTAAAAATATATACAGACAACGTTACACACAGGCACATGCTCACACAGACACACACCTGGGAGATCTGTTGGAAGCAGGCCCAAAGGGAGATGCTGAGGTGTGAGGCACTGTGCTTTAACAGCTGGGGAGAGATATTATCTCATAACGTCAGGCCTGGAAATGGATTCTCCCCAGATACAACCAGCCAGGAGTGTAGGTTTATATATTCATTGATATGGTAGTCTGGGAGTAAGTGTTGTGGTGGTGGTGTTAGACTGTGGCCTGACTGTTAAAGCTCAAGAGCCCCATCGCTCTCTTCTTTTTGTTAATTTTTTTCCTCTCTAAAAACCATATGTTTTCTTTGTATTTTTCTCCTTCCACTTTCTTTCTCACCTTTGTAGTTTCTCTGCTAAATGCCTAGGGGGGCACGGCAAAATTTATATCACAATCTTTTTAATAAGAATCTCGATCAGAATTGTAATCTTTCTTCTCAATTTTGAAATTTAACGTAGAGTACAGGCAGACTAGAAATAGCCAAAGACGTAACTAGTTAGTCCAATCAGATCAGCTGTTGTCATCTGTTGATCATCTGATGTGTCCAAACGATTTGTCACATGCACAAACTATAATTCCCTCGCAGGCTGCAGCAAAGTGATACTGAAAGAAACATTTACAATAATAATTAGTAAAACAGAGGGGATGTCTTTTTTTGCCCCCACGGAAAGGTGACAACTTTGCATTCTTACATTTGATGATGTAACAGACTGATCCATGCTACTAATGCTATTTAGTAACTATCACGACATTTAGTAACAGGGATAGGAGAACATAAAATAACACAATCTCTGTTGCATATTAAATGAGAGACTGTGAACACATTAACACCTCACCACACTGTCCACCCCTAGCCAGCATAAACAAACAAGCTTACTAGCCAATATAGGGTATGTGTATGTTAGTTACAAACTGATTGATTGGAAAAAGGTCATAAATATTTTTAAAAGCCCATTATGCAGCCCCAATTAAACAAGGCCCTCCGTTGTAAGGTGCTATAAAGTGCTGCAGTAAGGCAGGCAAGGAATTCATGGCCCTGCAGGAGGCATGTGGTCAAGTGGCCTTGTTGATAAGAGCCATCACTATGTGATTTATCACAGACACATCCCCCACACTCTCTCTAGCTGATTTACACTAGTAAAAATGCAGTGCTACACTAGAGCTCATCCTAGAAAGAATATTTCTCCCAGTACTAAAGGCATTTCCTACATTTCAATCCAACACTGAAATCCATACAAGGTGTTGGTTTGCGTCACAGGCAATAAGCTACAAACATTTTATTGAGGCTAGAAAGAAAAAACAAGATTTCTTTTCTTTACACCTAGTGTAAATAGGTCCTAATCTTGTCTCACTTTACTGCCTCCTCCTCCCCCACTGACTGTGAGCCCACTCTGGTGGTCATTCTCTGGGCAAGGAGGTAGAATAGCCTAAGAGGCCCCAGGGCCATCATTCACCTGGGGGCAGATCCGGGTCACTAGGGGCAGCCTGCTGGAGGCGGCGGGGCTTGGCTACAGCCTTGGAGCTGTCTGAGACACTGCGACTGGTGGAGCTAGAGCCACTCTCATGGTCATCCTGTTGAAAAAACAAACAAGAAGGCCAAAAACAACAGTTAGTGAAGTTCTAAACTGAGCTTTAACAGTGCACTTCAACAGAGTGTGGAGGTCTTTCTGTCTGCAAAATGCAATGAGCAGAGGAACACTTCTAATCTCCCCACTAACCTTCCTCCCATCACCATTGGCTCTATAAATAAACTCTGGTCCTTGGATGAGAAGGGTGAAGGCCTCTCCTCCACAACAACACATATCATTTGCACTCAGAGACCAACAGCAAGTTGACCCCAGGGATGCACAAGTACAAAATCTGTGTATGTCCGTGTGCATAGAAATGACAATTAAATGGACTTCCCCTTCAGAGATGAGTTTGAAGATAAACAAAAAGAGCCAAACTTGTGGATGAAGTTTATTTATAGGTTCAGCTTGAGCGGAGTGTGTCAGCCTAGTGGGTTCTGACAATTAAAAAAATAGGGTTATGGGGAGAAAAAGTGGATTAAGGGATGACTGCGAAGTACTTTTTCTAGATCTACTGCTGGGGAAAATACAGATTAAATTATAAAGATTAAATTAAGCACAAAAAGAGTTCTCATTTTGTGCATATTTATAATTTCAATATATTTTGCAATATGTTTAGACACCCTAAACACAAAGTTTAATCCAGAAAACCAAGGCTCTTGTATCTGATGTCATCAAGTAACAAACCCTGGAGAAGCTCCATTAACAATAAAAAGACTGCGTTTGTGGACTTGTAAAAATTTCTACTAGCAGATTGTCACCTTCTCAAGAGGCTCTTGGCCACGACAAGTTTTGGCACTGGTCTGTTATCTTGTTTCCATGGTATAAGAGAGACTTGTATGTTCACAGCTTTTGATTCAAAAGTTCATAATGTAAACACTGAAGGTGTCAAAACCAAATATATTTGAATACTCCATGAACACACACTTCATTCACACATACAGCACTCAAAAGTGAAAATGTCAACCCACAGCCACACCTTTCAGGCAAGTCACATGCTATACATATTCTCCAGGCATATATCCCACCCAATTAATACACATTACCTAGTTCTGACACTATTTACTGGCAATAAATCCTTTTCTCTTAGAGTGGCTGAGTAATGAAGAGGAGGTTTTAAACATATTTTGCATAATTTGAGTTGTGGACACATTGACAGGGAAGCAGCTAGCCCCCAGTGCAGTAAAGTAAACATGCTATTGCCAAAAGAGATGACAGAAATATTTACACTTTACTTTAGTAAGGGCCTTTGCGGTAGCGTTGCATTATGCAAGCAGTTTTTCCCTCCCATCAGTGAGCGGTGGGATCAGATAAACAGAAGGGGAGAAATAATAAATACTTCATCAAGGTTTCAAAGAATAGAAATTGGCAAATAATAAGATGTAAATTTGTTGCTCATTATTTGCAGGTCATTTGTTAACTTGTCATCACTTCAAAAGTTGCATCTACAATATTTAGATATATTAAATTACAACATAATAAGGCAGGTTTCCAGAAGAGGTATGTTTATAATGAGGCATGCTCACATGTTGAGGTGTTTAGCTGACATCACTATATGCTATTTGAGCACATCAGAATCACCAAGTAAACTCATAGCTGTACTTAAAGGTATGCCTAGCCCTGCAGGCCAAGGGTACAATGAGTTCAACACCTCAAACTGCCACTAAAGCACAAAACTGTCAAATATGGAAGTAGTGCAATTAAGCGTTCAGCGTCACCGTGGGCAACAAGCAATTCTCCAGAGGTGAAAAATGCCTTTTCAGAAGGAGGCCCTGGGACAAATGAAGCCTACTTCAGCTGCTGCTGGGTAAACTGATCCTTGCAATGCCACAGCAGTGAACAGGACAGGGAGGGAGAGATGGAGGGAAAGAGAAGGAGAGTGAGGGGGGTGCTTCCTTTGCAGGCATCTCAACTCAGCTGTTGACCAGAGTTGATATTAAGAAAAAATGAAATTAAAGACCAAAGATAAGTAGGAAAAAATAACAGAGTGATAAAATTTTGGGAGAGACAGTTAAGAGACAGTAAGAGTGAAATTAATGTCGTTATATCAAAACCAGAACAGAGGCACAGAGAAAAAGGGAGCATGTCCAGGCAGTGTGAGTGACAAGCGAGGGGGACCCCCTACTCAGAGGGTAAGTGGGCACCCATGGAGGGTTAGGGTACAGGAAAGCCAGACCTGACCTCTGTCCCCCTGCAGACGTCTGGCTCAGTCAGCGACCAGGAGGCAATGTGTTGATCATGTCTGGAGGGTCGACCCTCGTCCGAGCTACTAAACTCATTAGCTGAACACCACTAGCACCCCCAGCTATTAGAAACAGCACCTCTCTAGATACTGTCAGTTTTCCAAGTACAAACAAACTAGCTGTAACTCACAGATACCAGAAACCAGTAATGGCCGCTGGCAATGTAATTTAGATGTAAACTGTGACGTGATTAAGTAAATATCTTTTAGTAAGTGGATCATTCCAGGTCACAGCAAGCAGAAATTTTAACAGCGTGATGTGAGGATACTTTATAGGACGTAGTAACTTGGCAAATTCAATTTTAATTTCAAAAGGGATATGGCATCTGGTTAAACAATTTCAAATATAAGAGTAACATACACTTTAAAACAGTTTGTCTACTGAGAGTAATATGTATATTACTCAGTGTGAAAATGGAAAACATAATGGTCCTACTAAAATTTCTAGTCATTTGAGGCTTTGTCTTTGACTTCTGCTAGTCCAATGCACAAAAAATAAAATACAACATTTTCTTTTATTCTCCATAACATACTATTTTCTCATGTTCGGTAGTACAGCAGGAAAAATGTTGCTCTGGATTAGCAGCCAACTACCCTGCCTGCCTGCAACTGCCTGATCTCTGAAACTCAAACATTTTTAAAACTGCTCAATTTCACACAGTTTAAACAAATAATGGGACCACGCAGAAGACCATTGCTGGATAAACAGACATTTTGTTGTTGTTGTTTTTTTTTTCCTCGGCAGGTTGCTGGCAAACTCATGCTGACATCAAAGCAGCAGGCTTGGAGATTGCAGGCCAGGCAGTGGAGGGTGAACGCCTATGGAGTGAGAAAACAAATGAGGGAAACCCAATAGCTCCTTATCTCAAACAAACCCCCTCCTCCTCCAAATCACTCATATACATATACTAACACAGACACACACACTGGGTCTGACAAGTAGAGGCCCTGTCCTCCATGTCAGGGCCCACAGAGCACCATCCCTGGGGAGGATCCAGCAATCAGACCTCCTCCTTCCTACAAAAGCACAACACATTTTTGCCATTTTACTTTCTGCAAACCTAATAGAAAAGCGTTCCAATACTGGCTGCCAGGGAATGGTATGACATGCTGTGGATATGATGGGTTTCAGATTGATTTTCCAGAACAATACTGAAAGCACTCAGTGCTAACATGATACATACACCCCACATTCAGCAAAAAGCACACTGCCTCGCTCTCAGTGCTACTAGTTTTCCTCCCTCCACCTCATGTCATCTTGTTCTTACTTTTGTTCCCTCACCTGTCCCAATTTCACCACCATATAATTATACTGATTTTCACAAATCAATGCTTCTAGTTTGTTGTCATCATCTCCTTCCTCCCTCTGTTTATTCTAGACCTTCTCATCCCATCCATAACTCACTAATCAGAAGCTTGTTTTTCACAGTGATGACCCTGGTTCTCATTAGAATGGTTTCCATCTGGCACCAAGAGCAATGACACATGAAAAGTGGTTCATTGTTTCAAACATACAGTCACAGTCTGGGACAGTTCCAGTAATGTCAAATGGTATGCAGCCACCTCTTTTTACACGCTGCTCGACCCATTGATGACGACCCCACTGGAATGTAAGCTGAAGAGAACAGAGCTCATCACAGCTGACTCAAATTACCTTTTCTTTAACATTCCTTGGCTTCGAACACATCCATCAGCTCAACTAAAAATTAGCTGCTAATGGGTTTTTAATGAAACTGTAACAAATGCAGAAAGCCATTACGCCATGATTAAAGACGGGTTTCATTTTCCCCTCATACTGAAGTAGGCTTGAAGGCTGCTGACAGTCAGAGATGTAAGAGCATGCATTCAAAACAAGTAGAAATAACCAAAAGTTGCTATTATTACTCCTATGTTCTGCACTTTGTATATGGACCATCACACTATAGCACACTATAAGACAAATATTTGCATACAATGGTAAGTACATTCTCTCGCAAACAGCCTAAATCTCAAAGACACAGTAGAGCTGTGCAGCTGGAATCCATGGCAGGCTTGAGGGGCTAGAGCCTGAAATGAACCCAGATAAATATCACATCGGGTGACATTCTGAATAATTATCTCAATGAAAACAGCTCATTACAAAAGTTTGGTCACTCACTTTCTCTTTCTCAAGAAATTATATCCACAAGTGGGAAAGAAAATTCCCATTTATAACTGACGTGTTGCAGTTCTGAAATATTACAGTTGTGAAATGTAAACAATGTTCTGTGTTATTCAGGTAGAACTGGTGTATTCCTTAGTCTCATGTTTCTCAGCACATTGTGTAAAGAATCAGTACAGTCAGTAGAGAGTCAGTACAAGAGAGGAAGTGCACCTTTAGTAGTTTCTGAAAAAGTTCGGCTTGCAGTGTAGTAATTGCTACATTCATGATTTCAGTATGTGTTTCTCTGAAAAATCCAGTTGTGGACATGTATATAAAATAATGTATAACAAATAAATTGCAGAAAGTATCTGTAATTTGGGTTTTACAAAACCTTGATGCATATATAATTACTGCAAAAACAACAGATTAACTGTTACGTAGCACATTTCATCCCTGCACACTGTTAGAGTGAAAGCACTAGCTTCATTTTCCAAACATAAGTCGTCTTTTTTCAGAAGCCCAAAAATATAACATGTTCATTAAAGACGGAGGAGCAAGGACATGGAAAAAATTCCAAAGCATCTGCCAAAAGGGGAGTGGACAATTACAAAACAATTTTTACTCTAAAAAGGAATCACAATGACAGCACTGATGATGTCATGCTGGAGGTCTCTGCCAAGAGTGCCTCCACTCAACCCAAGTCAAACTAACTATGTTTAATATCTGCCTCCAAAATGCCCAGAATAACAACAAAGACAGACAAGGATCTCAGCTACAGACTGGACCCAAAATAAGCATTAGAAGGACATCTCAAAGTGTGCATATTTCTCCATTGGTGTAGTACATCTCAAAGCCACTTTGGTTTCAATGTCAAATTTCGCTATTTATTTTCCCACAATACTATAGTCAGCATAATAACAGGTCAGCAGACATTACAAAGCAGAGAGAGCACTGAGGAATGTGATTTCTTACACAGTCATTGTTCTAACAATGGACTTTAAGTCATAGTAACTCCAAAAACTAGATTACAAACCAAGAACTAGAAATTGACATAGGTTAGTGACCAGTCCTGATATAGGTGCTATGTGTTCTCTCCAATTTCTTTAAAAAAAAAAATTCTAACTCATCTATGACCCTAATACATTTTTTTTTGTTTTCCACAACACAAGCCCTTTAACACAGAACATTCATGCTTATCCCTGTTCAAGCCAGTACTACTGTCCTAGACATACCTAACTGTTGTCTCACTGGCGAAAAGGAGAACACAAAAAGGTTAAGGCACAAATAAGTGAGAAAAATAGTTAAGAAAAAAGGCAAGAAAGTAGAAAAATAGCAAAAAAATATATATATATAATCACAAGAGAAGGAGAAGCAGAGAGAGAATGGGAAAGAAGGAAAAAATTGTTCCTGATTTAGATCTGAGAGGCTCTGGTCCTTTAGATGTCTCCATCAGCTAACCACAAACCCAGGCTGAGCATGTGAGGCACGCTGCTTACGCTGGCACAGCTACCCCCTAATGCTAATAACTGCAATGTGTTAGCTACAATAAAACACTCCACACAGACCCAGAGACACACACGCGCGCAAAAAGGCATAGACAGGCGAGGCACAAATGCCACACTTGGGGGAATTCCCAAACACAGACATATACTTTAATCTGACTGGTTGATGTCTAATTCTGATGATAAATCAGCCCCTGGTTATTAATCATACACTTCATCCACATCTGACCAAACCACTGTCTCTTTATTGATCATATAGAAAATTAAGATAACGTGGAGATATTTTTATTTTACTTTATTTGAGCAAGCTGTTGACAAGCGGTCAGGACCTGATATTAACATAAACTGACATTCATGTGTCAAAAACAGAACCCTGTTCCAACATTTGCCTATTATTTCACGCACAATATAAGCAGGGAAAAAAAACAGTGAAAGTGATGGCTGAAGCTACTCTGACAATTCAATTACATGTAAGGTGCAGCTGAAACTGTAGACTGTAGACCTAGAATCCTCTTGGAGGACATCAATGTACTGAAATAAAATAAATCAGACAGAAATGGACGATCATTTTAAATACTACAGTGATATTGCATAGGGTTTGAGCATGCCAGTGGAATGCAGCACATGCTTATGCATGCGTAAATTATCCTCTATACCATGCTGTTACAGTTACTTTGGAAACAACTGATTTCAACTACATCCTTCTAACACCTTGATCAGCATAATCAGAGTAGATAGTTTTTACAAAAAAATGCAGAAAATTTACAACATTTATATTTTTCTACATCCTATTTTCTAATTTTAAACTAGAGCTTATAATCTTGAAAGAGTTTCTTTCAACCTTTCAAATATTAACTTTCATTTTATGATGCTCTACTCATTATTTAATGCTTAATTATTTAATTCCAATACCTCCACTCTCTAAATGGTCGTGAGATCAAATGCAATTCAATTATAGCATGTAAAGTTGTATAATTTTAAAGAAGCAATGTGGTCAATATCAAGCCATTCAGATACACACCTTCCAACATCTGCATGTTTATTATCTTTTCAGCTAACCATATGCCTTCTCTACACAATCTCCTTTTCTTCTCTCCTCCACCATGGAGAGTGACGTGTTATTCAATTATTCATATTACATTCTTCTTCTCTTACAAACACACACACACACACACACACACACACACACACACACACACACACACACACACACACACACACACACACAC
>JAUBNQ010000008.1:20608522-20639820 GCA_032353495.1 Ctenopoma kingsleyae | reverse complement strand
ACACACACACACACACACACACACACACACACACACACACACACACACACACACACACACACACACACACACTACAGGGGCCCAGGCCAAGATAAAAGCAAACACTACCAATTCCGGCACACTCTGGAGCAAGTGGAATCTAACTCGTAAATCAACACACTTAGGAGACCAGGGACGTTCCTTCAGAAACACACTAGGATCCGTATTTCTCTGGCTTTAAGAATCACAATGCGTTTAATAGAAAATCAGTTATGGATAGAATCTAGCTCTAAGTATAGACAGATGAATACAGAGTTACAACCTACCAAATCTCTTTCTACTAACTTGCTCTGCATACGTGGTTCGATTTTGGTTAAAATGTCATGCCTTATATGGTATCAGCATTTCTATAATAAGAGTAGAATTATTCATAGGTCAAAGGAGTGAGGGTCTGCTAAATGGAGCACACTCTCACTCTTAGACATAAAACACAGACCACCCACTGTTTGTGTAACATGGAGTCATACAAGCCTACCTTTCTCCACTGAGAAATTACACACAATGCGTCCAGTTACCGTGTTACTCCTTTTATGAGACCTTTGTAACACTGAGAGGTTAAAATATACATCTATCTGTATCAGTATAGACAACACAAACAGAACAATTTTAAAAGCAATATAATGTGTTCAATATGGCCCTAAATTAATTGACTGCATTCTTACAGTATCTGTTTGGATTTAAGGCTGAAGGTTTTTAACGGCTGAAGAATTTCTGTCAGAAGAAAACACTAATAAAGTGAACATCAGTCTTAATTGCAAGTTAATCGTTTCCCAGACTGCATATCACCATGAGCACCAAGCAAGTAATGCACTCCTCTGAAGGATTGCTAGTCCGGAGGGCCTAAAAGCAGGGATTAAACTGTAGAGCACCAGCATCCTGCTCAGAATGTATTGATCACCACTTGACTCACTGTATGCAGGAAGCCACTGGGTTTAATTTTTACCCCCAACTGCTTTCCTGTGTCTGAGGACTGTCTGATGGGCTGATGTAACCACAACCCACCAGGAAACCAAACCTCAAAAGACAAAGCAGTGAAACTCTGTGGGTTGACAGTGGTGGCTGGGTGCAAGGCCCTCTGCTGGAATGACACACTTGTGCACTGCCTTCTGCAGATGCTTTAAATCAGTTTGGAATGACAAACCAGTGCAATGGGTTGAAAAGATGAATGATGGCACAGACAAATACAGAATGGATAACCTCATTTGTGTTTAAGACAACTGTTAGAGCACAATATACCATACATTTAGAAGTGTTTCATTGCCCTTACAAAGTATACACAGTCTGGTGCCTTCATGTTTATAGACATTCATATTTTACAAATACAAACACAGCCACTTTCATAACTATTCCCAGGCACATGCCCTGTGACCTTTAGTCTGCTTCAGTCTTGCTATATTTTGCTTTGTCTCTCATTAGAAGACATGATTATGCTTCCAACCTGTCTCAACACTACTCCATCCTTTTTATTATTTACAGTCAGAGATGGGTTTCGTTACTGTTACAGGGGCTGGATTCAGGGAAAACAGATTTGCCAAAGCTCCATGTCTTCATCCTCTGTGTCCTTAGCCCTGAAGACAAGGCACCGCTGAGCTGATGATCAGACAGATTTATGCAGCAATCTATGTAAGCCATTTGCTCCCTGTAAGCCAGAGAATCAAAGGCAAGATTTCCGGAAGGCACTGGGACAGAGATTATACAGTTTGTGCTATCTGATTGCATACTGCCACAAGCTATTTTTCTTACTTGTTTAACTTTTTCTTTGCAGTGAAGGTACATCTGACTGCATTTTAATACTAAGCTAACTGACAATGACAACAATAGAGTCCTCTTTTTTCCCCACTCCCCCGATAAAAAGTGTTCACACTCAAAATTAAATATCTCTAATAATATATTTAAACCACAGAGAATGCATAACTACATTAGGCCGCTGCAAACACTTATATGCAAAAGGTGGTAAGAGTCCATACATCCCAGGTTTTCTTTTTAGTGGGTTGTAGATTCAGTCCCTAGGTGGCAAAATCCAGGTACAAGCAGCAGCATCCAGAGTAACGCCACAACACGGACTCAAATATGCATCTGATATCACACTGTGTTGAAACTTTCTAAATAAAAAAGCAAGCAATCCTTTGCCTATAGGCAGAAGATAAAGTTTTTAAGAATCTTCCAAAAAGGGTTTCCTAATTTACATGTATTACCCATTATTTAGGATCAATGAGGTTTAGTGGTATAAAGACCTAAAAATAGTTTGGAAGGAATCTAACAGAATAAAGGGCCCAGTTGGACCATTTGCCAAAACAACAAGTCCCAACTCCCCAAATCATCTTGAGGCAATGCATCAATCAGAACCTCCACATCAGTGGCAAATACACTCAGCGGCCATAAAACTCCCAGATCAAGCAGCAAGCCGAGCCAAAACCAGAAAGGCTCTCCTCACTAAACCCAAGCCCTTATCTTTGTCTCGTAAAAATAAAGGGTGCCTGAGAGTGTTACGATCCAGTGCAACTGCTATCCAACCAGTTCCTCTCTGTCTTTGCTGATCACACCTCATCTTCAACATCTGGAGCAGTTTACCAAGATGTCAAGAAGAAAAAAGTGTTCCCATAATTTTGCAACATTACATCAATGTTAGCTGTTAGGTCTTTCATTACGGCTTGACTTCAGTCTTGCCAATTTCTGTTACTACTACAACTAGCAACACATACAAGAAGAAAAACAAAACTCCTAAAATTTGATGCACAATCATTTCTATCCCCTCTGTTTTATTAATCTCCATATTATAGGGGTAATCTAGAGGGAAGTAATACCTTAAAGCAAAGCCACATAACAGCTCTAATCTACTAGTTCTGAGGTGAAAAAAGATGAATGACAATACCTAATAAAAAAGTCCCAGATGTGAAGTGCTTGTTGTAAAGCTGGTAAAAATGAAGATTGCTGCTACCTCCTTCCATGAGATTTTCACAGGACAAATTAGATTCTAGCCCAGATTGCATACACCATATATGGAAGGACAGATTTTAAAACCATTGTTTTATGCTGTGCAGGACTTTTGAAATTTTCAGATTACTTTTTAATTTAAATTGGATTCAGTTCAAACAGTACATTGATATCAAGTAACTCAGAAGGGGCCACATAGAGTGTGTCTTTGCACAAGAAGAAAGACGTTAGAGTTGACAACTACAAAACCCTTTCATCCCCCATGACCAATCTCCTGTTACATACATTAAGCTCTTAGGCATAGACCAGGGCTTAGTTTAATTTCACATGGAGATGTCCACATTAATAACTGAACTCAAACATGAACCCCAAATATAAAGACAGTGATATTTACATGTACAATCAATTTGAAAGCTGTGGTTTGAAAACAAAAGCGTACTAAAGAAAGCATTACAGTGTCTAAACTTTAAATAGCATAAGCAGCTTTAACACAATCAAGAAAGATTTTAAAAGTACTTAAAATACTATCACACATTCATAAAACCTCATGCATTGTATTTGTAAATGGCTTCTGGTTTGTAAAATTAATGTCAAAAACAAGTTAACATTTTTTCTAGTACCACGCATTCTGCACTACAAGTCTTCATTGCTGCTTATTTTAAGCAATTACACTGTCAGCAGGAGCTGTAATCTCCAACTGCTGCTAAACACCCAAATTTCCACATTTGCTGGAAACTATAATTGTGAGCTGCTCTTGGTGCTTTGCAGATGGGCCCCGTTGAGCAATCTGAATATCCCTAATATTACCCAGTTCCTCTCAAGGGGAAACACGAACATTAAGAAGGTCCAAATAATTCCGGTCAAATTACACAACCCTTAATGAACTTCAAAAGACATACGGATGTTTTTACAGGCCAGCGTTCAGGCTTTAACAGCAATTATGAAAACAAACCATATTAATGATATCATTTATCATTTCCACACTTTGGCCACATGAGGCCCACCACAAAGTTCTTGTCTCTACTGGACTAAAGAAACACTAGCAATCTACCAAACTTTAAATGTAACATTTTCCATACACAGATCATTTTTTCAGCTCTTTTAAAAATCCTATACGTCATAACCCAAATAACTGGGGGGCTGCAGGGTGAACTGTCATGGCCCAATTTGCATACACTCAGACCAAACTCTCTGCATCCCTGCTAGAATCAGATTAAAACTGGACCAGGGCCTGACATGTGTATAACCAGATATCTACCCTCCGGAGAAATATAATCGTGTTTCTGTGAAACTAGTGTGACAAAGGCGTGCAGACCTTTTCTTTCAATCAAGCCAATTCTCTCTGGGCAGAACAAAGCTCTGTCACCACAGGGATGACATGGCAAATACTGCTGTTTTTAACAATCCAACTATGTTGCAAATGTGATTAAGGCGAAATAAAGGTGATATACGTTACCAACAGTTCTAAAGGTGGTTGTACTTTCTTGGCTTAAGAACACAGTAGTCAGCTTCCTGCCTCCCACTTACCTAATAGAGAAGTGTAACTTACAACTTATTTAAATTCCACACGCTAGAAAGACTTCTGCCATAAGTCTGGCTTTGCTCCAAATTATGTCTCATGGGGTTATATATCACTGAAATATTTGTTCAAATGTAATTTGCAATTTCCCAAAAATATTTACTTCACTGGAAGTTTTTTAGAAAACACCTGTAACAAATGGAAACTTGATGAATTTCACTAGCACCAGTACTTGTCCATGAGCTTAAGCTGTATACGAAACATAAAAAAGCAAGTTTACATTTCCATCGCAGCCACCTGCACAGTATGATATTTGCCATTAGTTCTGGGCAGCTCAAGCTCATGTGTTACAAATCTTTTAGGCGCAGTCTATATAATTAGCTGTAATTGACTCCCCTTGAAATGTGTTTCTTCTGGGACATCTGGCCTTGAAACTTCAACCTTCCCATAAAGGCCCAGTGCTGAGCTACACTTTCAATTTTGCAAACTGCATGGGTGGCAAAATTAGAGCCAGGCTCTTATAAAAAAATAAGAATTATAGGAAGAAGAAGAGGAAGAATGCCTTTAGATATTCTACAAACTAATTAAAGTATAAAAAAATTATATATTATAATAATCTATATTTACAATACAATGATGTTATTAGTTATTAGTGATAATAATAAACGAAATGATGGAGAAAATAGCTTATTTATGTTTTATACTGGAATCCATCCATTTAAAAAATAAAGGGAGACGAAACTATGAGAACATTTATAAATTCTTTACTCTGATAGTAAATGTGAAATGTACTCCTAATTACAGTGTGTTATTGCAGCACATACCAGTGCACTTTTTGTGCCATTCATATTTGTATGTTTACAAAGTTCAATACAAAATGTCTTGAAAACACAGACAAGAGAAAATATGAAAGGATTTAACTTTGGCATGAGGAGAAATTTAAAAAAACATAACAAGAAGGTCTGGCCAGGTTTGTTTTGAACCTAAAGAGAAGTTAAGGATAATGTTTCATGTGCCAGTGAAAAACTAACCTGAGCTCCATCCCTCAGCTTGAGGATGCACTCCATGGTGTTGATGGTGATGACTACAGGCTCTGAGCCCAGCTTGGTCCAGGGTACATGGATACGCAGCTCATGGATGTGACCACTCATGAATGTAAAGGGCAGCTTCAACTCCTAGAAATATTAAACAAAGATTTAAATTTCAGATAGCTATGATCTGTTAGAATAACCTGCAGTAGAGTTCTACATCTGCAATGGTGACAATATTATAAGGACACATGACAAAGCTATTGAACCCTCAAGAATATTTAGACCCCTCATCCATCCATCTGAACAGCCCTTTGAAAATAATCTTATAGATCAGAGGATAGTAAAAATAAAAGTTACAGATTGCATATTGGTCACGCTTTTAACAAAATCAGTCAGATTTTCTCAGAGGCAGACGAACCACTGTTCTGCATCTTGAACTACTCTGTGTGAGAACGAGTCCCATGAAACCAGACTTCCTACACACAGACTTCACATGACTCCTCTGTAAGTAGAAGCCAAAAAACTAATAACCAAACATTTCTGAAGTAAAGCTGTCATGGATTTACAATATGTCTGCTCAATAACCCCCACAAAGTTTCACTAAAATTATTCTTTATATTTAATAGATTAACTCTAATTGCACATTTTAAAAGAGGGACTGTCCAAATGAAATGTAATAAAACAAAGGAAAACAGAGGACAACTGCCAAAGGTTTTGTTACACAGCAAAATCCTAACACAACTCACACTGTCAGTTGGTTTAAAGCTGCTTCCAATAAGAACTTTCATCACAGTCTCTGTTGGGTTAGGCAGTGTTTTGGTTTGCTCTTCAGGAGCAGTTAGAACTCACTCAGGAGAAAAGAAAATTCTTTTAACTTATGGCAGATTGATCTAATCCAGACATTAAAAATAACACTGAAGAACAAAATATCTGAGTAAATCTATCAAAATGCTGCAAATGATGCCATGCACGCCCACACCAAACAACTACCTCCACCACTTCACAAATGTGCCGATTGTGCACTGGATCATGAGCAGTTTGTTCCTTTCTCCAAACTCTGCTCTTCTGATCACTCTGGCACAAGTTGTCTCAACTGTCCACGTGATGTCTACAGGACTTTTTACATGTTTTTTGGCAAACTCAAATCTGATCTCCCTCTTTTGAAGACTTATCACAGGTTTACGTCTTGTGGCAAATTTGCTCTGGTGAAGCCTTGTGATTGTTGATTCTGATATGACTACCTCCTGAAAGGTGTTCTTGATCTGGCCAACTGCTGTGAAAGGAGTTTTCTTCAGAAAGAATGATTCTGTCATCCACCACAGTTGTTCTCCATGGACACCAGGGCATTCTTTAGTTTTAAGAAACCAAATTGTTGATTTTACCGCACTACACGTAGTTATCTACATGTGTTTATTCTTACTTGACAAACTAATGATGTCTTGCTTCACTGACAGTAACAGCTCTTTGGACAATATTTGGACATATTGACAGTTAAGAAATTTTACCAATTCCAAATGCAAATGCACACTTAAAAGCAACTTCAGATAATTTAATAAATAATAGCTAATGAAGAAATAAGATACACCTAGTCATTCAACAGCTGAGCTGCCATTTGTTACCTCTGAGCCCATAACATTTGTTGATCTGTTTAAAAAAAGGTAATTTACACAATTCATGCTGTATTACATAAAACACTTAAGATAAAGCTGATAGTCTACACTTAAAACACATCTTAATTATTTAATTTAAAGTTGCTTGTGATGAACTATTCAGTCAAAAAAGATGAAAAATAATCACAAAAGCTGACTGCATATAAAGGAAGGAATTAATACATGGAGAATAAGCATGTGTTCCAGTAGCACATTACTCAGTCATGTCTGTCTTAGCCAGGGCAGATAGTGTAGTCAAGGTCTATTGCCTTTGACTAGAATCAGAAAAACTGCAGTAGTGCTTTTCAGCCAGGCACAAACACTGTATCGTGACTATCATTTTATAATTTGGAGGATGTTTGATATATTTACTCAGACATTTTGCTCTACAATGTTATGTGTATTTAAAAAGTGTTTTTTTCATTCTTGTAATGTCTGGATTAGATCAATCTGCCATAAGTTAAAAGAATTTTCTTTTCTCCTGAGTGGGTTCTAACTGCTTCTGAAGAGCAAACCAAAACACTGCCTAACCCAACAGAGACTGTGATGAAAGTTCTTATTGGAAGCAGCTTTAAACCAACGAACAGTGGGAATTGTGTTAGGATTTTGCTGTGTAAGAAAGCCCCAGCAGTTGTCCTTTCAGTTGGAAAGTAGCATTTTTAAAACGTGCAAGTAAAAATAATCTTCTGACAGTATACACTTAAAGCAGGCCTTGACTGTTTCATGTCAACTGTAGTGGTGTGCAAAAGCCAAAATAATGAAAAATGTGTTTCTCCAAACACTTATCAGACTGACTGTATGGTCATGATAAGATACTGATGGAAATCTAAAAATCTGAGTGACTTGAGCAATATGGGCCATTAAATGTGTATGACGGGCACTCTTGGAATAAACATATTAAAACTGGAAACGTTGAGACTCGGCATTGAGTGCAATAGAAACACTTCAAACTTAACTCTGACTTGTTTTTGCAACTTGTGACACAAAAAAACACTTTGTCAATACTTTTCCCACCAGCAGCACTAAGCACTAGCTCGGAATTATACGGTCCTCCTGCAAACCTCCTCCTGCAATGTTCCACTAAACATGGAAATAAAATATGCTTCTGTCTTGGTCTTGTAAAAAAAGAAGTTAAATAAATCAGAAGTTACATTAATTACCTGTTCGAGCACATCCAGCTTCAGGTCCAACTTGCTGAGCACCACATCTCCTCCCCAGAGAGACAGCTGCAGGTCAGTTGGTTTGAGATTCTTGATATACTTGTTCACATAGCTCATGAGGAGCGGTGTGACATAGGACTCCAACATGTTGTCCCTGTGCTGAACAAACAACAGTCACTGAGCAGCACCTTGTGATGTCATTCAATGTGTACTTATGCATTACACCATGAGTGCACATTTTCTTTTGCAATTGCTTCTCAGTCTTATTTAACATTTAACCTCTCAAGCTTAGAGCTGGGAGGAAACGAAAAGGCTTTCACACAGCAGATATTTCTATGTCATAGCACATGAACGCAGGTGTAATTAATAACATTAACGAGGGCTGCGTTCAATTCAGCTGTGTCTGTTCCAATAGCGCAGAGTTTATTAGGAGGCTTAAACTGAATCAGACTGTAATTCAAGCTGCACGTTGGTGCTTTTTCTGCTTGTCACGTCTAAATATTATTTTAAAAAAGTATTATATATATAGTATTATAGATTAAAAAAAGCAAATGTTGGCATGTCAGCCTCAGAAGTGCACACTGTTTGGTTCCAAGCCTCACTAAACTACGGCTAACTGTGTGCGAAACTAGCGACATTATAAGTTACAGTACTGCAGTTCACTGGTATTTACACTGAACAGAAGCAGTTCGCGTGGGTTTTAGTTCAAGCTCCGCTGACATTTCTTAAATCCATTTCACAGTAGTGCCTGAATTAGCCTGCTTGCTAATGTAACTTCCATTTTTATTAATGCGTCTATAGGGAAACGACTACAGCTGTTACCCATTCAAGTGCGTGGCAATATAACTAAACACAATTCGGTTATGTAAATTGAGGTAGTAGTTATTGTGGAGTAGTTAACTTAGCTACGGAGGCTAGCTAGCTTAGCTTAGGCTCTCCTGTCATTCTAACTAACGCTACATGGTGTACTGCAGCAGAGCACAGAGGCTAACCTAACTCTGAATAAGTCGCTCTAACTTCGTTTCAGCTGGCTTAAATGAGTGACAACTGGTAAAAATAAAAAGACCTCTCCTTACTCGACTCTCCCGTGTCCCTTTAGCGACTTCTTGAATTCGATGTTGAATATACACTATTCATCACTTCGGCTAATGTTAGCCATGTCTCTCAACATCTTCGGTACCAACGTCATCAGTAAACACCAACGCGGCTTCCGTATGACTGGTGGTGCCTTTTCTGTCGCAGGAACTTACAAACTCACAGTTCAGTGCACATGTACTAAGACCACCATCCATGCACTCTTCGACCAAACTAAAAGTGGGAAGCGAAGCATTAGAAATTCCTTGCAAAACATAATAATGTGACGTGGTATTTAGAGGACCGATCTGGGAGATGACTAAAAAAAATACATGAGAATTTCAAGCGAATGCTCGCTGCGCATTGCTGATGTTTCTATTCTGGTAGTGCAGCACCAGGTGCCACAGTTTCAGCTGGTTTTGTAAATCCAATTGTAGTGTGCGATTATCACGCTGATCAACATTTCAAATCAAACCGAGCATGGAGTCACAACGAAAACTCTTTCTTTAGTTATGATCAGTAATGATTTACGAGGAGCCCTGAAAGGCATCATTACACGTAATAATCGCAGCTTCTTTCGCCCGCCCCTAGACCTTATATGGCCGTGGAAGCTCACTTTTGCAGGAGATAAGAGAATACACGTCCTGACTAATATCACTGTGTAAGATACTTTTTTCTCAAAATTTAACTTGACAATCCAGTAGGTTATGTCCTACATTTCCACTGCAATCCAACATTCATTTCAAGCACAGAGATTCCCCTCAGGTTAGACTAAAAAGTCAAATACTATAACTTTAATATAGGTATCTTTGCATTTCTGTCATACAAGAGATTTGTCTGGTTTCTAAACACCTTATTGTGACGCCGACCTGATCTTCAGCTGATGTGTTTTTGTCATGATAAGCCACATATGCATTTGCGGCCTCACTTAAATTTATATAGTTAGGATACAGTGCTAAATGGCGCGGATAATAAATGCTGAACTAAATGACAAACTAAAACAACTAAAAGATTTGTCTTGGAGCTTCTTTTGTTGCTTTAGGATCATGGTTGACCTTGGAATAATAAGAACAATGACAAATTTCAAAACTAAAGTCAACTGACAATTAACAACATAGAGTAAGGGACTTATCCATTTCCAATTCTCTTGTGGCAATAAAAGCAAATCAGAAAGTGGGTGTTTGTCACAGAAGCTCATATGAAGATCACATTAACTCAGAGGAGCACAGCTGTGTGTTGACAGTGCAGGGCTGGCGTTAGATCCTAATATTTGGGGTGGATTCCGGAGAAAGTGGAGTCTCTTCCCCCGTCCATCCTGTCCACCTTAACCTGCACTTAACATCTTTTGTCCTTTCAGTTATCTCTGCCTTCTCCATAAGGTTGTAATGTAATATTTACAACACCGCAGCCTCTAGTGCAGCCTCTCCCCTGCCAGGTAGATAAAGCTTCCTGAGGACACAGTCCGCACAGGCCGGTGAAGTTCGTCCTGTGGCTGTCCACTCTGTGCCAACTGCGCCAGTTTATGTGTCCAAACGCGCATTCGCCAATATTATTATGAAATCAATACTGTAATAATGGTCCACTTGATACTTCCTTCCATTTAGTTCCGCTCACTTTTGTGCGCCAAGACAGAATTGAAATTCAGTTTATTGAGTCTGTATATAACCTGTAGCCTTAACACACCATTAGGCACAATCTGGTATTCTCGCGATGAAGAAAGTGACGCACTAACCCCTGCGAGGTTATTGTTATCATTTAGATAATATGATCCATATAAAAGAAGCGTTTTAAACCCTGGAGGACACGCTTTCCTTTTCAGCTGGGCTTACAGGCCAAATTAGAGTCAGAAATAGAACTTGCTGAATTAGTTCCGGATCCCATTATTATTAAAACTATATCAAAGTATTCTTCCTCCAACATACTGTAAGGTTATTTTTCTTTTCAAATGACATTTTCTATCTGTATACATGTACACGTAGAGTGACGTGAGTTGCTTGTTTGTCACATTCAGCATTAGTGTGAGATCATTTAGACTTCAGATGTGTGTTGTTTAATTTAGGTTACTGAATAAACTTTACAGACACAGAAGCTAAGACAGATTTAGATGCTAATTTTAGGAGTCACTTCCTCAAGGAATTGATTTAATTATTGATAATTGATGTGTCTTTTTGGTTTGTTTTTGTTTCATTATTTGTAAATCTGCTGTTTTACATATTTTGTCTTTTATTTCTATGAAAGAAACTATATTGTTGTATTTTTTTGTTTTGGTTTTGTTTTTTGTTTGTTTGATTTCTTTAAGACTGAAAGAAACTAAATCTGAATAGGATGTGAAATATGAGGGGGTAGGGCCAAATAAGTGTATACTTCTGCCTACCCCTTTTCAAACAAAGAAATGAAATGATGATACGTAATGATGGTGAACGTACACGTTTGAAATAAATTTCACTAAACTAAAAAAAACTAAATTTAAATAAAATAACAAATAAAATATAATATCTTGTCAGACTATCTATCGATATATTAATAATAATAATAATAATGTTTTTGTGTATTATTTTGCTCGAGACTTGGTATTCTATTGTCTTTCCATTGAGAAACTAATTTTTAAAATAGGTTACTAGCCCGCAGTGCGTATAGTGTGGCATTTGGCCTTTCAGCAGCAATGGACGCCTTATTTTTTATTGTGATCATTTGTTTCAGACTCTATATCCCACCCCATTAAAGACAAATGCTTTTTTTCCCCTAGCAATTAATTGAACTGTCAGGTGAATATAAAAAGTCTTCACGGAGACAAAAATAGCCGGTAAAACGATGAAGGCCTGGAGGCCTGTAACACTAAGAGAGAGAGAGAGTGAGATGAAGAGCGTGATGAAGATGATAACAAATAATTACAGATGAGCTCATCCTGTCACAGGATGGATGGATAATGTTCAAAAGCAGTTTGGCCCGATTAGTGGCAGAAAGGTTAGTTGGATAAAAATCCAAATCTACACAAATCTTTGTTAACTGGCTGTTTAAATGTGACGCTGTGTTCACTAATTCTGCTTCTCATAAAGCGTACCATGAGTAAATTAGTATTAATTAGTACAATAATAATAGTATTATAAACAACGATCAAACTACAGGTCAAATAAGCTCACATTTAAAGTGTGTAGTCCATTTGTAGCTTTCCACATTTCCTCAGTTAGAGAGGGACTAAAATTTTCACTTGTGGAAGTGCTCAGTATTTGTCAGGCTGACGCAGGTGTGTTTCAGAATAAGAGCTTTAAAAACACATACAAACATAGCTGAACAGTTTTTGTTTGTGGTGATGAATTCATTACTTGATCAAACTGGTCTGACGTCTCACCTTGTTGGGTTAAATTGCTTTCTTTACGCTTGGTGACTGCTTCTGCCGCTTTGCTGGTCAATAATGATATCAGAGGCGACGCAGATAAAGACGTGTTATGGCTGCTAATGCGGATAATATAATACTAATCAGCCTGTGTAGGCTCTAGATATTGTTGATGATAATGAGGATTAATAATTCAGAGGTGATGACAGACAATGCTGCATAGATCATTTCAATAATTTCATGATCATCATTTATTTAAAAAATGTAGTTATTTAGTTATCACTCACAGTAACACACATGATTATTAAATATTTTCTAGTTTTCTCATGTCCTTCCATGTCCCCTGCCACATGATATCTACTGGTCTATTATAAAAAAAACCCCACTAAGCTCTCACTGTAAACATATAGACTATTAACTTGATGACCATGGTAAATGGTTTAATCAAATATTGCTTTAAGACTAACATGGATTTTTGTATTTTAATTTGCGGGAAACGTGGAACAAAAACAGAACGAATGCAAATATATGATGAAGTATTTATTTCTAAAATACAATTTAACATACTTTAAACTTATGATTGTTTTTCGACAACTTTATAATTTCAATGTCAGAAAAAAAACAGAAAACAACATTATTTACATGGTCTTGATATTTACAGGTGGTTTGAAAGCTGGACGTGGCCATGGCTCCGCTGCTGTCCCACTTGAGGTGCAACCAAATCCCACTCTAAAAGACGCTGCAGTAAACGTGTCCTCGTTTGGAGATTGTCTTTTTTTGTCCCAAACAGTCTTTTTGTCCATTGTTATCCTGTTAAGTCTGTCCAGGCTAGTAGTCCTGATGTGGGCTGTGCGTCAAACTGTGCCGTCGCAAGTCACAGTTGCGCCGAAACACCTTTCCGCAGCGGCCACAGCTGTAGGGCTTGATGTCTGTATGGGTGAGAAGGTGAGTTTTCAGGTTACTTCTTTGATTAAAGGTTCTTCCGCATGTGGGGCATTTGTGGGGAGACTCCTGTTTAGATTTAAAGCAAGCAAAGGATTATTCCCTTTAATTGTGTAGAACGTCTATCAGTTACATTTTTTTTCCACTATTGTGTCAGCTATAACTCACACTGATTTACACATTAATTTTCCTAAAATCTTTATGCGTATTTCTCATTCACATTTTTGTTTTAATTTGATAATTGGCCGTTTTGTATCCCCATGCATGCAGCAGACCGTGGATAATAGGTGAATGATATTTAGTGAGGATAGCATCATGGTGACTGCTTAATATTTTCAGCTTACCTGCATATGTAAGGTTTTATGGACGGCTAGAGTTCGAGACTGACAGAATCCTTTCCCACATTCTTGACATTTGAACGGTTTTTCCTTTGAGTGGATGTATCTGCAAAACAGAAATAACACTTAATCAAATGTCTGCTCCTGCGTGGATTTTCTTGTGGCTTGTTACAAAATCCAGAATCACAGGGCAAAAAATAAATCTCTACTGTGCGTAAAAGTGCTTTAGCGCCCTCATATTGAAAACTCTGGGAACAGACCAGACTCAGTGTTTAAAATGAAGAAGTCTTTAATTGGCCGCTCTCAACAGGTCATTTAGAGAAATCAGTGCTCACACCCCGCTCCCTCAACCCGGTGCGCAATTAATGCATCATGCATAAAGCTTTCTCACCTGTGGTCTCTGAGATGGTCCTGTCTTCTGAAGGCCTTGTGGCAAATATCACAGGTGTACGGCCGCTCGTCTGTGTGGGTCCTCTCGTGGATGAGGAGGTTGTAGGACTTGGTGAAATGCCTGCCGCAGAACTTGCAAATAAATTCCTTTTTAGTCTTGGATGGGAGCCTGCCCCGCGTAGGTTTTCTGTCCGGGGACAGCTTGCTCAGCTCAGTGATGGCTCCCCCTAGTCCCGATGCCAACTTCGCCAGATCCGCAGCTTTCGGGGGGTCTTCCTGAGTGGCAGCGAGGGCCAGGTTAGCGAAGTCAAACCTCGGTCTGTCCTTGTGCAGCGAGGGAACGCCGTGCGCAATGGCTTGTTTTGGATGGAAGAGCTGCGCAGCAGCCGTGAAGGGTATCGCCGGGAAGGGAATCCGGGGGTCCACCAGACCCTGCGCGGCTGCCATCTCTGTGATAGTCGACCTCAGTCCTTGGATGTGCGGATAACCAAGAGTCCAGTGGTTCATCTGCATGGTTTGCACGGCGCTGAGGCCGTACAGTCCCTGCAGCTGGTCAGCGGGGAAAGTGTTGACGGCCTGCAGGAAGGAGTAGTTTGTGAGTTGGAGGGCCGGGTGCAGTGGGATCGGAGCGTGCAGGGCTTTACTCCCCATGTCGACTCAGACCTCTGCAGAAGACACGGTGATAATCCTGGAGGGGGGAAATACAAAACGATGAGTATTGTGTGTAAATGCCACGTTAGAACCAGTAATTATGTGGTTGCAAAGGCAGGCAAAGTACAGCCCTCCGTTAGTAGCCATATGTTTTCCTATTCACAACTATTTTGTTTGAAAGAGGCTTTTTTGTATATATTTTTTTCTAATTTTACATAATAGTTTTTATCAAACTGGAATTATGTCCACCCATTAAAGAGGCTCTGTTCTTCCAGTTATCAAATGTGAAAGGAAGAAAAATTCTTACTTTTTTTTTTAAAGAACTGCATAAAACCTGGGAGCTGATAAGGCAAATAAACAACCTGTGAAGGTGCAGCAGTAGATGTATAATAAAAAAATCACATTTTTTCAGAAGCAAAACCACCGATAGAATTAGAAACACGTATTTTACACTTCAGCTAAACAAACATTTGTCTCTTAAAAGGGGAAAATCAGCTTGGAAGCAATTGAAAAAAAAAAACCCAAAACAAATCAGTCACCGAAACTGTAATGAAATTAAGTGGGTGTACAACTACTCATATGGCACCGATTAACACTTTAAATTACATATTCACTCGACTCCGTGCAGCACTAAATCTCATGGGCCTACAGGGTAATTAGAGAAGACACGTTGTTTTTGACGGCTGTACTTGGTGTTTCACAATGCAAAACAAGTGCTCTGTATGTAGATTTGTAGATGTCTGAATTTTTGCCAGCAGAGATCAAATAGCCTATGTTATTGTGCATGAACATGAGTCAGAGCAAAACACACAAATGCTGGCTTTTACGCATAAGAAAGGTACTTTAATCTTTGCTGGAAATGTATGTGCTTTTTTCTATTTTTTATAGCCGTGGATAGTCGCCAGTAAATTTTATAGGCACTAATATTTTGCTTTTAGGTCTATTTTGTTTAAAGTTACATGTTTTCGTATAGGACGGGTTTCAGCTGGGCGAGAGAACGTGGCAGTAAATAACCTAAAGGCATTTTAACCTACTTTCACACAGAGCAATGTTAAATAAAAACAGACCTCCACCTATCTCCACAATGTGGGACAAATAAGGCGAGCTGACGGTGCAAGAAGACAGAGGGCCTGGTTCCATAGTTGTGGGGATGACAAGTTATGTTTTCCCACACAGAAAAAGTCCACCGTGTTAAGTTCAAGCCTGGCTGTGCGCCAGTGGAGCAACGGCGAGCTGACCTTTAGATTCGGTCGAATCGGAAAACAGTCTTCTGCTTTTTGGTTGATGAAATAATAAACTGTGAGCTGTGTTTTGTGTGTGTGAAATCAGACTGAGTCATATTTTAACGCCAACATTAAAAAAAACAACAAAAAAAAGTTCTGCCGAACCTCTAACGTGGTTATCCTGCTTAAGGAATACTTCACACTTCAGAGAGGGGCTTGCAGAGGAAGAGCGCTGCTCACATGGGAGCCGGAGGTCCGCTCGCTTGTTTCAGTCAGGTCGTTACGTTTGTTTTCACGGAGATATTTTCATTCTCTCTGCTGTACTTTTCCTTTCACAGACTCTCTAGGGTTAAATATAATTTTGCACAGGTGCAACATAACTAACCGTGCAGGCACTTGTTCCTCGCCCATGTGTACAACTTTGTTCAACCTGCTCTTCTCTCAATAACCTTTGGACTTTCCACTTTGCAATTTACACTTTGACAGCAGCATACGCGCATTGTCCTGCTGTTCGAATTCCCGGCAGATTCTTTTTTTGGCTGAAGGTTTTAAATTTCTATACGTCGCAAACACAAACGCCACTGTTACCACAGAGGCCACTGCTTGTTCCAGCGCTGCGCTGCGCTGTGGACAGAGACCAGGAGTGTCAAAACGTGGATGAACTATGACCTCAAGCTGGTGACCATCACGAAGCAGTAAGCACCTTTAGAAACAACATCTGATTTCGCTTTGCTGCAAGGAGAGTGGACTTTTTTAACTAACAGTTTAAGCGCTTTGGTTTAAAGCTCCAAGAGTAAAAGTTAAGTATTTTCTTCAGAGTTATAAAAGTTATTACAAAAGTGAGCAGAGTGAGGTTGGTCCCCTTCCTGAGGAGATTGACATACCCTGACAAGCACGATCTTACCCCAATAACTAGCTGCCAAAGGTCCTGCTGTATGTCAGTAATCCACAGTGACTATAGAACCGACGAGCTCCAACAAAACGCCGCTAAAAGTTTTCCAAGTTCCAAGTCCATGAAACTTTCATGTAACCAAGCAGCCAGCTTTCATGTCTCGAGCGTTTGCAGAGATGTGACAAGTCGTGGTAAGAGGCGAAGAAGTTTGGAGGAGAGACAGCAGCAAGCGTGGAAGTCTCGTTCGGAGCTTAGGCTGGAAGTGTGCGTAATGCGCACCGGTCCTTCACTTTTCAGGGCTCCGGGGCTCTGGAGCGCTCAGCCCGCCCTCCGACACGCCTCCGACCCCCGTCCTCTATCATTAACTCCAATGTTCCTCCTCTGTTTATTTGTGTTTGGATAGCAACTAGGGCTCCAGACCATAGCAGAGATGCGTGTACAGCTCAACCTGCCTCCTCTGACACCTCTCATATACCATATAGCCAAGGCTGATACCTTCTTTTGGAAACAAGATTGGAAGCGTAGGGGGAAAACCTGATCATTTTTTTCCTCCTCAAACTCCACGCTTTCGAAAACGTGCTTTTGGATAGTTGAACAGCTTACAAGACTTTTTTTTTTTTTTTGAAACCATAGACCCCATTTAGGAAAATAGAGGGCACTCGCAAAACCACCACATTAAATCGCATTATTTCACTGCGGTAAGAGTAAAAAAAAAAAAAAAATCAAATCAGAAAAAAATCATCCTGAGATCAACGGCATGGTGAACAAATGCAAAACAAACACCTGATGCAGTTGTTCTTTTTCAGACAATTAGCCGCTCTTTTCCCCTCTGTGCAGTTTGATATTTTTCTTTAAATTATGTGATAACAAATAGATAAAACAAAAAGCTGATGACAGGTTGCCACGAGAGTTATTTAACTGAACCGGTAATCCCGTTTGTTCTCCAAAAATAATTGTATTATAATTGATTTTGTGTGCAGTATAATTGCCTGTAATATTCTAATGATCAGTCTTAATCAAAAGAACCAGTTTTTGTTCAAAAACGTTTGAAAAAAAATCTTCTTCTCCTTCTGAGTGTTTTAAAATCACCTGTATGATTAGTGACAGAGTATATAAAATTAATCAGACTGCGTTTCTGTTTTTGTGCACACATTTAGTAGAAATTAAGGCTTTTGACAGTGCAAATCAAAAGTTCAAGTGCGCACAGAGGTGACTTTACGCACACTGGAAAGCTGCACTTCAGGGTTGTTCAATAAAGATGTTTACTCTGTTCATTATTTTCCATCCAGATACACTTTTTATTGCACATTAATGTAAGGAAGATATTTTACGGTATATTAATGACTGATGAAAAAGTTCTAATACTGTACCCCTCTATTGGAAACGTCAGAATGGCCTATAATTAGTCACTTGATCAGGTTTTTCCTAACAGCCTTATGACAAATATATGACATAGCGAGTGGGGGAAAAATTTAGTTTTTAACATTAATATGCAATTAATAAATGTTCAGAGCAACTTAAGTGACAGGGCTTTTCAGCTGCTGCAGTCCTTTTGCTGTGGAGAGCTGCAGCACAGAATGCAAGTCTGCAGCGACGCCTATTGGGACTTTAGCGAAACAACAAGCTGCTTCCTCTTCCACCCATGTGTTTGCGGCTTTGACAGAACACAGGCTGTTAGAGAAGCTTATTTTCTGTTGACACGGCTGAAAAATAGCTTTAATAATAATAATTAATTAATGGGGAATTTATGCTTTTAAAATCATGAATTTTGAAAAAAAAGTCATTTGGACTATAAGTGGAAAAACAATCACAATTGAAATATAATTCATTATTGCAGCGGATCACTCACTGGAGCCTCTGGCCCATTCATGCAAGTCTTTAAACCGGAGTTAATAATCAAATGAGTGCAAAGGGCCAAACGTATCTGAGTTCATTATGTGAGAGATAACAACCGCAGCACTAAGACGTTCAGTCTATCCAAGAGCTCATGTAGCCTAATTTTCGTTTTCTTAGAGCTGCAGAACATTCTCTGCACACGACATGCTTGTGGTTTTCGTTCGGTTTCATATCACCCAGGCCTCTATCTTCACTGTCAAAACACAGAACAATTGCAGAGAGATTAGAAGACACACAAACCCTCCATTTGTACATTATAGATAATGACGTTTTCCTATCATTTCCACTGTGTACATTTATAACAAAGTTAATTATGTTTATTTTGGGTCCTTGGAAAAAAGCCATTAAAATAGTCAGTGAAATTTTTTAAAAGTATCTCTTGGGCTTGTTCACTATACAATCACCAGTGATTAAATTTCCATTTATCCACATTGTCTAAATTCATTACAATCTCAGATTGAGTAAAAATAAGTAAAATATTTTCTGTTAGGAAAATATCTCCTTCCTGTGGGAACCGAGCTTGTTTTGTGAAATTAGAAGTTTTTTGGAGTTATGATATGAATATTTTTGTAGATTTTATACGGAAATGATTTGCTCTCCTGGTATTTCTACACCATTTGTCGTTACCTCAACAATATGCCGACAGATAGTAACACTATACCACCAGAGTACACACTGTGGCATTGTATTTTGCTCTGATATCACAGTTCTTCAAATCTTACTCAGGTATCATTATCTAGTCTACTGGGACCTGAGCAGACTGTGGAATTTCCATCTTGCGTGGAGTCTCTTTTTTTTTTTAATGTTCTTGTATGTGGATCCTGGTTTTTATTTTACAGTCGCAGCATATTTGCGCTCTAGTATTACTGTATTCTTTATAGTTGGAGTAATGTCAGAGCCAGAGAGTTAGTGCCTTGCCCTTTGGCCCTGCCCTGAGTCCCCTGAAGCCGCCATCATTCTCTGTGATAATCTGACTCCCACAGAGTATCAGTGTTGCAGCTCAGTGCAGCTGCCAAGCCTGTAATGGCCGACACTCCTCTTCCAATAACACACGGCGACAGAAGAGAAGACTAGCGGATATTATTACTAAAGAACTACAGAGCTCTCACGCGTTTGCACTAAAGATTTCAACACAGAAATTAACTTTGGACTTGCCAAAGCATGAATGCATTATCTGCAGTATTTCCTGCAAATGATTTTAATACATTATTGATGTGTGGTGTGACATGTGTTACAATCTTCTCTGATGGAAGTTATAAAATGCACATTTTAAGATGTGAATCTCATTCAGGCTACAAAAATCAAACTCATATATACACACACACACACACACACACACACACACACACAAAAATCTTTTTTCTTCACAATAGTTATGATGCATTGGTGTTCTACTTGGGATCTGAAATGAAGTTTCAATAAAATAAAAAATGAAAATCAGTAGATCTACAAAGGTTTCTTTCCTCTTCACTTTAATAAAAACCATACAGTGTTAGTGTAAAGCCTGCTCCCTTTATCACACTGTGTTATTAATATAGATGTTCAGTGTCCCAGCTCCTAAGATGTGAGCACGCCTGTGTGTGAGATCATAACATAATAAGCAGCTTGCAATGTATTTTGACTTTAACATATCCTGTTCATATTGTGTCACCTTATTTTGAAACTCTACGCCTTACCTCTGCTCTGTGAAGAGATCCTCAGCAGAAACTGTGGAGCTGCTGCTGGCTCGTGTCTCGAGTCTGACTGGAGCCTGTTTTTGTGTCTCTGTGTGTTGCCTTGTCTCTGTGAATGTTGGCAGACAGGATGTCAGGTCCATAGTGTAAGAGCAGGGGGGGGTAAACCTGTCACTCTTACCTGTTGTGGTTTCAAAGCCCCCACATCCCCACCTACAGTCGCACTCATCCTGTCCCAGCAGCAGCTCTCCGGATGGCTGTTTCACATTCAAAGACCCTCTAGTCAGAAGTTCCTCCACATCACATCTCTTTTACCTGAAATTGTGCATTTCTAGAGAAAGGGGGTTATGTCTCCCTTGACTCATGACTTGTTGATATTTGAGAACAAAACAGAATCTTATTGTCCTTGAATGAATGAATGAATATGAATATGTAATGATTTTTTTCAAAAACAACAGATTAAAATCATTATTAAACAAATAACTTTAAAAACAGTAGTAAATGCTGGAGCTATTCTGCTATTATAATAAATTGTTCATACTTTTACTGTAGATTTTTTGTTAATGGCCAAAATTGCCTTTTATGGTAAACTTGATTGGTTTAGGCATATTAGCTATCTTATGGTGACATCCTTTGTATCACTAATTTTCCCTGCAGTTTAGGAAGACATATTTAAGCTATACAACACGTAGACTAAGCAACTGAAAATAAAAAAATCAAACGAGATGAACTTGTGTCACTCATCAGAGAAATTGAGCTGATCTAGTGCTCTGAAAACTGATTTTTTTATTAAAACACATAATTCCACCAACCAGTGTAAACTGGGCACATTCATTAATTATAAATAAATAAAAAATAAATGTCTTCATTGTTTCAAACTGATTTGAGAAATAAGATGGTGATGACATTCTGACATTGTGCAGGAGCCTGCTTTCCTAAACAGTGAGGTACAAAGAGTAGATCAGCAGTGACAGACATATGTGCTTTATTGAACAACAATGCCCCCTATTGGTTCACGCTCAAATTACTATGGCTGCAACATTTTGTGATGTATCATCATAAGCTGTACGATTAAGTAATGAGTGCATTACTGTCAATTTCAGAGCTACAGTAGAGTGAACGGCCAGAATGAGACATGAAATACCATATGGAAACATCAGTCTCAGGAACATGCCATGCCTTACATTAGACTTTTGTACTCTGTAAAGCATGATACAGGATCTTTGTGGGATTAACTAACATATATTTGTCACTAAAATAATTTAAATATTTACGTTATAAAGTTTTAAAACTCTTTCAATATTTAAGTTAACATTACTATTTTTAATTGCTAAACATCTGTTCATTCAACTTATCCTTTCAAATTAAAAGACTTCAAGTTAGAACAACAAACTGCTATGAGTTCACTCAACTCAGTCCTCTTCACAGCATATATTGTTTGGCTCTTATTTGTTTGTAGTTTGAAGAATACATGCATGATTAAAGGTGGTGTTGAATCCAGTGCCTACACCCAGACACTTTAACAAAGTCAGTGTTGCTCCCACACCTCAGATGTTGTCTGATTTAAGTACAAAATGGCACAAACAGCTGTGGTGTTCTTCATGTTCAATTAACAAGTGGCTCTTTAAACTTAACCTGACAGCCTGATTTTGCTACTGCATCCAAGTAAGGTTCCTTGTCAGTACAACAGTTCAGTTTCATCTCGTGTAAGAACGTCAATTGTTAAAGACAACAGGATTGAACACGCAACTTTCTGCTACAGTCAACTAAACGTCTGTGCATTCTCATTTAGCCTTTCATGAAAATGAGAAACGTGTTGTGAGCAGGAACAGCAGTGTGTAGCAAACAGTATGTAGACTGCATTCCTCTGGTCTCCTGCACGATCTCTTCTCCATCTGCTGCCCATTGCCACTCACTTCACTGGTCTCCTGCCATCTGTTTAACAATGCTCTGCACTTTTGCGTGACCAAAAGCTTTTGCTCCCTGCAACGTCATCCACTTTGCCAGACAGACACAGAGAAGAAAACCGCCATGATATTGTGCTCCTTCAACCAATAAACAGTTAATGCTGCTCAGCACCAGCACCGAATCCCATTTGTCAGCAAATAGCTTCCTTTCAGTTGTCTGTGCTGGTCAGGCACTTCTGTAGAGCTCCCTGTCATTAACATGACATATTTAGTTATTTGTTGTCTGATCTGATGGAAAGCACAGTGAAAAGACGGTGCAAAGAGAGCGATCTGTGCATGATCATAAATGTGCTTTGAAAAATGTCAAAGACATCTGATCTCTGTTAAATCATCAGCTGGTTCAACTGATAGATGAAAAATCAACATCACGTCAGTATTTATATAAGTTCACATTCACAAGAGTTAATAACTAACGCTGGGAAAGTGGGAAAGCCAGTGAGTAGATTTCAAGAGGAGAAACTGGAAACAAAGACTTTTCTTTTTAAGACTAACTGTATCGAAAGTGGGAGATGTTTCACCGCAGAGTGACGGGAGTGGGCTGAAATGATGTAAGGAGGAGTGAGAACTATAAATACTGGGATGGACGAGTGAATAAATGTGCTGGAATGGTTGGAAAGGTCATAGAGGAAAAATGGAAAATGAGTAGCTGGAAAGTGAGAAGATAAAGATGAGTATATATGCAAAGCCCACATGTGCGCAAATGTGCAAATGTGCGCACATGTGTGTGTGTGCATGTGTGGCGATGGAGTATGTGTTTGTAAAAAGCCAGCAGGAGAGCTGAGGTGAGCAGTATCCTGCAGGCTCCAGGCTCCACTTCCTCTCAGCAGCTAAAATATATAGGCAGAGAGGGTCGTATCAAACTGTCTCATGCATGCTCTCCCTCCTATAAGGTCACTGCATTCATGCATTGCAATGCGATTGTCACGAAAAAGGTATTTTCTCAAAGCATGTTCTGAAGCTCTTCGAGGCTCAGCTGTGACAGGCGTGACCTTTTTAGCTGCCGGGCGGGGATTCTTTGGATTCAGCTGTTTCGCTGGTGTGAGGGCTGTGGTGCTTTTTAAAAGGTGCCTCATGCCTTATAGCCGTCCACACATTGCTTCATGACCGTTTTGCCTCTTTTCTCCCAGAACACTGAGTGACTGGCACTTCGCTTTACTGCCTTAGCTCAGTTAAAATCCTCTGTGAATCCAAGATTTTTGTTCTGTGCTTCTGCTATTGTGGATCATGGGTCAGTCCTGTGATCCTACAGCACTGCACGTTTTTTGACTCTTAAGCATGTAGGAACAAAGAAAGGAAAGCCACGAGGTGTTCAGATTTGTATACAGATAAAAAAAAAACTAGATATAATATGGTAATCAGTGAGCTTCAGATGTGCTGGTAAGTGTTATCTCCTGACAGAGCCAGGCGAGCTTTTTCCATCTGCTTCTAGTCTTATGCTAAGCTAAGCAAACAGGCACTTGACTTTAACTAATACTGACGTGCAGTAAAGTTATGCCCAAATAGAACTAGTTTGAATGATAAAGTTGAGGTGTAGTGTTATGCTCAGTGAAGGGCTCTTCAGCATGTGGACTGGAGGAGCTGAGGACTAACCCTGCTGTTGGTGGACTACCATTTGAGGCACAGCCACCCCTACCTATTATGCCCCTATTACCTACTGCGACTTGTTAAAAGCTGCACCTTTGTGGGCCCAAAGCGCTGGAGCACCGGGTGCAACTGTACTGCCTGCACTCCTTACTGCTGATCAGCTCCTGCTGGTGAGGTGACGGACAGTAAAACTCTCCCAGCACCTGTTTCCTGGCCACGCTCAAGGGTTGTTAATAGGCTGATGAGAGACATTAACAAAGTTACTGCAGCACACTGGGAGGATAAATTACCAGAGTGTAGAATGTCTCATCCAATCTGTCAGAAGTGACATTTTTAAAAGGTCCCACTGACCGCTGCATCCGTCCTGTACCTGGGGAAAGATGGAAAGATGTAAACAGAGCGAGGATGGAGAGATTTAACAGTGCTTGGGTGTATAGGGCAAAAGAGGATTTGATGGAAATGAGGAATGGAGAAGTGAACGAATGGCTCTAAGAACTTGTTGATCCAGACTACCAGTCATGATGTAGGGTAATCAGGCCTCCTTGAAAACATTTCTGTTGGATGAGGAATGAATAATGCAATAGACCCAGTCATTTTCCCACATCAACAGCAACAACAATAACATTCATCCTGTGTGATTTCATATAATTTCTTTATTCCCCTGCCTTTTCTCTCCCTTTGTGATGTGCCAGACATATGCACATTACAAAGAGAGCCAGGAAATGGCTTTCCACTTTAAAAAATGAGAGCAGATCTTGACACTGTTACAAGAAAGACCTTTGGCTGTGAAGGACCTTTGGGAGAGCTACTCTGTAGGCAGGCACTTTTCTCCGATTCTCATATAAGCAGAGAACAATGTAATTAAATGTACCCACAAAGAGCAATATTTCTTCAGTATGTTATCATTACTCTGCAAATGAGTCACTGTCATAAAGGACAGAGAGAAGACTGAGGTTGTTTTTCTCTACGCTAAAAATATCCCAGTTGGCTGGAGTCCAGCCTTGTTGCTCCTCTCCCTCTCATTTTCCTCCCTCTCTTTGAACTAAAATAACATCATTTTTCGAACGGATTCTTGTGTTATTGATGGATTTCCCCTCCACAATGGTTTGAATTAATAGCTCGGATGCCTGTATGGTTGCATTTAGTGTGCGGACACACACATGCATGCATACAAACGCTTTCTGACATTATTACAACCGTACACACACACAAACACACACACTAAGTAAAAGTTAATGTACACAGGTGCAGTCTTTAGGGAGGTTGCTTTTGCTCTCTCATCAGTCACTCGTAATCACTTTCCTTCCAGCCCAGTAAATCACCTCTTTTTACTGATGCATTTATAGGATGCATGTTCACAACTTGTAGCCAGGGAAGAATTTGACCACCACCAGGAATACATTACAGGCTTCTGCATCCATACAGTTACACAATCAATACAGTCATTCCACAGACAGGAAATCTTGTTTTATAAATGTCTACTTAGTTTGTGAAATGTATTTGTGCTTTTAATAGGGTTTTAAGCTGTTTACGACACATGGGTGAGAGTAGAATTATTGGTCAAGATGGTGCTCCTGTGGGCGGCTGTGGATATTGGCAGGTTGAACGGCTCCACCAAACTGGTCCTGGGGAGGTCCCAATGACCTGTTTTATACCAACACTGGTGCTTTGTCGTAAAACCAGGGGGAAGTCGAGTCACAACTCTAGTATTTGTTTGAAGCAGATGGAAAAAGTTCTCCTGTGGCAAGAACATGCAAGTGTTGTGTGCTGCCATGTCGAATGAGAGTGTAAATGCGGAGAGAAACAGGCTGTTTTGCCTTTATGTAGAACTTAGTTTGGTTCCCAGGTTCTGGTAAAATACTCCTATTAGCACAGAAGAAAGGAAAAACCACGTTCTCCTCTTGTTATTTTGGATGGAAACTGTCTCTTGTCACTGCTGTTTGAATGCTGTAATTGGACATTAAGGGGCTTGCGTAGAGAGGTGTGATGTAGTATTAAAGCTGGTCACAGATCAGATATTTCTCATCCCTGTGGAAGTTCAAATGCTGGCTCTGGCATTCCCTGGTCAAACCCTTGCTATCTATTGCTATTGCAGGGGAAATGTTGCTTTAAGCAAAATGGTACCAAATAAAATATTTTAAATATTGCAAATATTTCCTTACAAATAAAGTAATTAAATCAATATATCCTGCTGCTCTCAAACTGAGACAGGTGGAGAAAACAATCAGTATGGAACAGTGTTTTAGCAGATTTCCTAAAACCCTTGAATATTACCTGTCACCATAATAAAAAAGTGTCGTGTGTGCATGTGTAGTAGTGTGTGCCAGAGTGATGGATGGTGTAAGTGTGTTCCAGGATTATGGTTTATGAAAGTGAAAGGGCCCTGGGGTTGGACTGTGAAGCACATAATCTCAGTCAAATTGCTAGACTGGATGAACCAAAGCATTATTATTAAACACCTATGAGAGGACCTAGAGCTGGTGGAGGCCTGTGCACAACCAACTTCACACTCTCTGGAGGCTCTCGTCACACGTCCTTACCATTTGGGCATGAAATTAAAATGCTTCTCATTTATGAAATTGGAACGGCATTATTATGCAGTGATACATTTTAAAAAGTGCAATCCTTGACACCTTTTAAACATGTTGTAATATGATTCCCTTGTGCTATCTTTACAGTTTTTAGATTCTTTCCATACAGTGGGTTTTATCTTTGAGAAGAGAGTATTAAAAAGGGTAATACTTTTGGCAATAGGTTCCAGACTTGATGGCTCAAGTGAGAATTGGCTATAAATTATGTGGTATTGATTTCACATGTGTAGGACTATCAGGCTTTAAGGAGGAGAAGAGGAAAGGGAATACAGTCTTCAGGTTGTTCATCTGTTGCTTGTTGGAGGGACTAAGGGCCCAGGAGCTGGTTCCACAGCTCCAGGAGCGGTTAAAAATATTATAAAAGTTCCAATTATTCAGACTTTTTAGATTTATAAATATCAGCTAATGCTTATGGTGAATGTATTACTGGTTTAAACATGGAAGTCTCTATTGCTGCTCCCTTGGTAACAGTGCACTTGGTAATTATAACCCTTAAAGGCAAGGGAATTTTAAAAAGAATCTGGCACAGTATATTTTGTAGTACATAGTGACCTGTGAAGGATTGGTTGTTACATATTAAAACATAGGTAGAGCAGTGTTTTCTACTGTAACACTGATACAATGAAATATATTACACATTTTGAAGCCCTTCATGTTCACTGTCAATGCCATGTCTTGTTCATGTAACTGAATGATTAACTTAAAACAACACAGAATTATCACTCAACTCTGCAGCTCCCAACAGCTCTATGGTTCTTTTTCTGGCTCACAGATTTACTCTATTGATTCAGTCTCTCCGTGCTTATAACCTCAGCTAAAAAAAAAAAAAACACTCTAAAAACCCCTCTGCACCAAACAGTAGACAGAGTTAACAACCAGCGAGTCAACACGGTGGAAGGTTTGGTAGTGAAAAGCTTGATATGTTTTTCAGGTGTTGGTGGAGACCAAATACAGAGCTAAAAAGAGAGCGAGTATTAGGTTTACATTAGTTTTCCTGCCAGAAACATGAGACCAGAGAATCTTAAGTTGCTGTGTATTGGCTGGACGTGAAAAAATGATTTGTGAACATATTTGCGTTTTTCTTTGCAAAACTGATTATGTGCCAGTGTTGTGTTCACTGCCTGTTTCTGCTCCCCGAAAACAGCAGCTATGAGATTTCACAGTTTTACAATCGTTACATTCTTTTCTAAGTGTTTTGCCCATCCATCATAGCCTGCATATATTCTGCATATAGTATGTAAACTGACACAATTGCTGGAGTTCCATACTTCGTATGTTCAGCATGTGGAACATGGTTCATCGAGTAGGCCTTGCTGCGGAGTCCAAGTATCATACATGTTACTCTGGCAAGCTGCAGCTGGCCTGGGTTGCGAAGCTGGAAGTGTTTACCGTGGTCCACATGGCTAATTTGTGTGATTTTATTTAGCTGTTATGTTCCTGGACTTTTGGTCTGGGGGGGAGGGGGTGGTGATGGGGGGGTGTGTGTGTAGGGGGATTGGTATGGAATGGTGGGGGGTTGCAGCAACAGTCAACAGATGCTGTCAAAGTGACCGCAGGGAGGAAGCAGAGACAAATGCTCCTCATTACAGTGCTGACTGTAGCCCAGTGGCCCAGTAACCAGCAGGAACCCGCTCCATGTTTCTGACTGTACAGCTGCAGATCAGCTGATCCTCACTGGCTTCACTTACCGTCAGGACCCATTCACGTCTTCACAGCTTCTGATGAACAAGGACGTGTTGTGGCAGCCACTGTTGTACCAACACAGGAGATACTCAAATGAAATACAGTACATAGTCCAGAAACATTTGTCACGGCTTCCACTGCAGCAGCAGCTGACCAACGTTGACTCAGCTCACGCTTTGATTATCATTATCATTTTAAAGCGTTTTTTAATATCCAGTCATGCCTGGACACATTGACTGACAGTTCAGGACACTCCCGAGTTAGATTCTGCTTGCAGTGCAATAATCTAGACCACATCCGAGGCGGATGGATTTCATTGTCAGTGGAATTCTGCATTGTCTGGACAATGTCCAGTCACATCTGACATGTGACATCATGTTTCATCTGAGAAACATAAAGAGATGGAGGAAAATATGAACTAATTGAATTAAATGCAACCACATGAGGTCCATAACTGACATTTTCAGGCCAAGTGTGGGTAACCAGAAATTTCCTCGATATCTGATCTTTATGATCAAGTATCGAAAACATATTGAAATGACAAGTGTAACTGCAGGCTTAGACTCAGCTGACTTAGATCTTCATTAAATGGTTTGTCTTCTGATCATAAAGATCTGCTCATGATATAATTTGGAACTCCAACCCTGAAATGAATTACATAATTACATGAAAACAACATCATTTTCAGTTTTCAAGTTGCCTTATGTTTTCTTTCAGATAAAGTGGATGATGTCATTATTTATTATCTTATTTATCTTCTCACTCAGCCCGTAAGTGCTAAATGTTGATTCATATGCTTTGTGTTACTGCACGAAGTGAGAAAAAAGTGAGAAAAATGTGGTGATTGATACCCCTTGCTCCTTGTTGTTAAAGTACAATATGTGCAGACTGTATAATAAAGTGTTGAATTAGTCTTGCCACAACATTACCTATTTTCTGTACCACTCCAATGATGGTACGTCACTGTCATGCGGTCATTTGAAAATAAAACCAAAGCAGAAATGTGTTACATCATGCAGCCAGTTTTGTTGCTTAGTAATGTCTTTAAGTTTATCCAACTTAAAAATGTTACTTCTGTTAACTTATTCTGAATAGTAACATTTAATTTTACGTAATTTAAGTAACGGAATCTGTGCATTATATTTTGCTTTACAAATGAGTAGGGATTCATTTCTTTTAATAATATTATCAATAATCACAACAACCTTGTTATTATCCATCATCAAAGGTTTGCTGAACTGCCAGCTGTTACAACAAACTTTTAATATTTAGCACAACCCACTTACACACAGTGCCAGGAAGTGCTACTTTATCTGACTACAATGAGCTTATAATAAATGTTTTATATAAAATTAATTATTATAATTGCGCTTTTCTGTAACCAGCTAAAGAACACAAGTTTACAGAACTTTATGTTCGTAATAAAACACAGATTAAAATTCAAAGTTAGCAAGAGAAAAGCTTGATTAGTTCCGACAATTTCATTTGTACTTTATTTGCTAACAACCATGTTTCTAATGCGTAACGTCTTGTAACTTCTATTCATGCTGACAAATATAAGCTTTAGTTTTTACAAAAGAAATATACTACTGTACTGTACAGGAATGCTATTATCGCAAAAAGTTATGTTGTGCATTTAGTTTAATTATGCTATAAGATGTGGACTGTAATCTAAAGTATTTTCCCAGGTCCTCACTGACTGGATTAACAGTACAGTGCAAGCATGTCCATTGGGATTATTTCATTGGGCTGTGAAACCAATGTGAGCAATATCCCTGACCCCAATCAGAAGTCAGACAGCGGTACGGGGGTCACCAGGGGTTGCAATGGGCCCCTCTGGATGTACAGGCAGGGAACTGTAAAACTGAAAGACCAGGAGCCTGGGCTCTGTGTGTTTACCTCGCTGCTTTTACAAGTGATGTCACCACGTTGTAAAAAGATACAGTTCTCGGCGGCCTCTCCTTTTGTTACTATTTGAGAGAATAAACATGGCCTAAGTACATGGAGAGAAATGGAAGCAGAGCACTGTGTGGCTGGAGGGTAGTTGGGAAAATGGGCTCCTGTGGTTCGTGGTGAGTCCAAGCAGCTGTAGTGGACTATGGGGATCTGTAACTGTCCAGGTGCTGTGAACTTGGGCCTAGCCTCTGTTGGCCAAACCCTGCTCACTGTTGAACAGGGAGATCCTGCCTATAAATATTCAGCCATCCTGGTTCTTTTTGGTATACGGGACCTCAACAGCAACAAAACTGTTGATAACCCTAACCCTGCACGTACAGTACATGAATATGTGAATCATAGTGTGTGTTTCCTCTCTTAAAATTAAGGATAGAGTGAATCACATCCTCAACTTCAGCATCAGTACTTGGAAAACATTTCTTATTTCAGCTCCTTTGAAATTCCATAAATATTCAACTTCCACTTTCACTGCTAGTTTTTTTCCTCTGCACAATTCTGCATCTCATTAGCGTTACTGTTGTGTTGCAACAATCTCTTTACACACTGGAAGTGAAAACAGCAATGTGTAGTGTAAGTGTGTAGGCGGTGAAACAGCTTGTGTTTTATGTGAGCTCTCCCGGCTCCGACAGCTGGGTGGCTGCTGGGGATGTGTTAACCTGCAGTGCCCGGGGGGTCCGAGCACTTGCACTGTAATAATGTAAGCAAGCTAATAGGCAAACGCATCCCAGAACAGAACGATGAACTAAATCTGGATATTTAAATACCGTAGGCT
>JAUBNQ010000008.1:20550301-20560392 GCA_032353495.1 Ctenopoma kingsleyae | reverse complement strand
TTACTATTTAACATTTTAATCAAACCTTTAACTGAACAACTGAACACAGAACAACAGTAAACCAATCAAATAAATAAAGGCCAAAGTCTTAACATTATGACATTATATACAGTAAATGTCTTTATTGCAGGTTGGCATTCAGAACATTTCCTAATTTATTCAATTTTTCCCAATGCACTTTCATTTAAGTCTCTGTTGCTCAGTGTACCTGGTCTATGCCACTACACTGTCTTCAGAGTATCTCCCCCCCTTCCTTATTTCACATAATGATATGATCCTAGTCTGACTTTGCATGTGATTGGCCGCATAGTGTGCCCATCAAAATAAAGTCCCGTGCCTGTCTGCATGAATTCTCAGCAGAGCAGCTGAAGATTCGGCTCTCCCAGACAGAAGCCGGCTCTTCCGGTTCTCTACAAAGCAACGACATTTCTGACATTTCTGTATAAACAAATGTCAACTGTGCCATGTTTGCTAGCAAAGCAGTGATTCTACTTTTACTTCATGAAATATCAAGTACTGTAGGTGTTACATTTAATATCAGTCAGACCTTGGAAAGGAATCACTCAGTTTGCTGTTTGAGTATCGACAGAAGGAATGGGTAGTTGGTTTGAGTAAAGTTATACTGCATTTGAGAAAAACACTCCCCAAAACTAACAATAGTTGTCAAGTGGTTTCCATAAAACATAAAGAAAAAGGTCACAGCAATTTAAATCTAAAACGGTATCACGACATCGTTGTACAACAACAATGTTATGAATCATAATGTGAATCCTGAGTCCACCATAGTCTGCTGCCTGCCAGCATGAGCCCTTCAATTCTACACACCACTTCACTCTGCAGCTTTAGAGGAGCTTCTGAGAAGCCAATGACAGCATCCTGTTCTGTAAGGCTGTCAGATACATTAAGTGGCATCGCTATCACTTTGCTGGTGGTTTGACCCCCTTGCACCTTGGCTGACCTTGATGTATTCTTAGCTCATTTGTTGCATGGAGAGCGTGAGGAGTAATTGTCTGCATTGATTATAGAGTTTGGTTATTGTTTCTGTCTAGCATCATAGAAATCCACTTATTACCAGTGCCCTTCATCTGAAATTAGCACTGCCAGTGTGCCTCACTCTGATAATGACTCCACTGTCAAGACAGACTGTACAGGTTGTTTATTTTTCACTGATTTAACTGATTAATACTTAATTTTCAGCAGTGTTCTACACTCATTTAGTAACCATACATACTGATATCCAAATCTGTGTTTAGACTCTGCTGCAAGTTTCTACTCAAAGCACTTTTTTGAGCATCCAAGTTGGCTTTGTGTCTAATCACTGTCTGCACAGTTAATTTCCTGTTTAATCACTGATTGCAGAGAAGATGTTTCACAGCCAACTCTGACAGCCTTTATGGCACAAAATGTCCTTTCTCAGTACAGATTCTAAGGTTTAAAGCTCAGGTGAAAAAAGCTGTCAGTATAATAACCTTGGCTACAATTAATCTCTAAAGCCCTGAAGCAGCATTTTTTTTTTTTTTTTTTTTTTTTTTTTTGTGACAAGAAGCAAAAGGTTTTAAGCGAGCCTTTGGTAATTCGGAGAAATTCCAGAGCTAATGAGGAAAGCTGTCAACTGTTTTAGCCATCATTTGACTTGTTTGTTTAATTATTCTACAGCAAAGTTGTTAATTTAAAGTTATAAAGGGATGGTTGCAACCTTTAACGTTGCCAGAACCTCCACAGTTTAATTACTTTTAACTCAATTTCTCAGAAGACATTGTTGTTACTAATAGCAACTCATTTTATTCAAAGCAAACAGAGCTAATTAGTTTTTCCACCTGGCATATTTGTTGTGTTATACTAATTTCTACCATCATTAAGAGGTGAGGCAAATATTTCATTTGGATTGCAGCTGCAGTGCTCACAACCTACTCTTGTTTTCCACTGACTACAGCAGACATTATATACCATTACTTTAGAATTTAGATTCAGCAAAATTCATTACATTTTAAACTCCTGACATCATTTTTCATAAGTAAATCTAATATGAATCGAATCAAAGGAAAGCTTGAGCAGCCTTGAAATAAAAAGTGTTAATTAGATTAAAATTAGATTGATTGGAGATTGGAATAATAAACACCGTAATATAGAAATGTTGTAACTGATATGTGTATGACATCTTTGTTAATAGAATTTAATAACATTACAATCTTCATATTTGCCACCGTTTGAAAAGCAATTTCTTTTTGCCTGAAATGAATTTGAAAAGATCTCTGCATGTCTCCACAGGGATTCCCACTCTGCCTGAAATTGTTTTTGCCTCTTTGCTGCCACAAGGAGCACATAAATCTTTGTAAAAATGAAAGAAATGACATTAGACTCCTTGGATGATTACATGACAATGCCATGTTTTAAAAACAACAATACACCAATGTGTTGTTGAGCTGATGTGAACAGTTTTTAATAGATTTTTTGAAAGACAAGTCATAATGAACGGAGGACAAACCTGCAGAAAAACACAAGGTGATGTGGACAAACTATTGGGACAATATCGTTCAGTCAATGTTTATTGATGCATTCTTAACTCTGCACAGAAAAGTGGGTTTGAGATAAGCATGATAAAATGAGGCAAATTAACAATAATTACAGTGATTAGCAGGAAGGAAGAGAGGGAAAATTCATTTTTATATTCGATGAGGGACAGAGAAAAAAGTGGCAGAATTACAATAGAGAAATAAAACCTATGTTATTCCCATCTTTCCCTCCTTATCAGGAAAGAGGAGATGATCCTTGGCAACGTCTACATGGTGACAGAATGTCATTAACTCCACACCCACTCACACACACCATTCCCTCTGTTGTCTTTGGAGAGCCATGGCACCATCAGACAGAAGCAAATAAATTCATGCCTCTGGATAAAAGAAAATCCGATTCCTGTCTCAGTGATGTAGTAAAGCCCTTTCCTGGCATCCACAACAGAGTATGCTTTCTAAGGAAATATCAACCATCCATCACCATCTCCACAACTGTGAGAAGCTTAATTAATGGTGACCTTATGAGGGAATGTGTGAGTGAGAAAAGGTGTGTGTGTCTGTGTGTTGTGTACTGAGAAATGTCCATGAAAGAGTAATGAGCTAAGCCCCCATGGGCTCCAAGAGATACAGGGGGATCCAGTCTTTTACACAAGGACTGTTGGTGTGACATTTTACCAGAAAGCAATCACCACCATCTGCTTCAGAGAGGCTCCTGTGGTCCCGGCAGCGTAGGTGAGCGCATCACGGGGGTCCCCCTGAAGGTCGGTTGCTCAAAGGACTGCAAAGGTCCTGTTGTTGTGTCTCCGCTCCACGGCACTCCGCATAAGCCTCGGCACAGCCTGGGGTATAGGTGTATATTCTGTGCATCGCTGAGCACACGTGTCTGGAATGCAGATAGGTTGTTAGGGGAGACACCTCATCAAAAAGCAGAACACGCACATTCAAATGTGTGCACACGGACGCACCAGCCAAACAGCGCTGATCTCAGCGGCACACAATGGAGTCTTGCTTAGGTGTGTTTACTAAATTGGAGCTGACGTGTACCCAAGACTAATAGATTAGAAGTGTCTGGGCATGCAGTTTTCTCTTTCCCTCTATTTCTTCTTTTTCTCCCTCAGCGTTGATTCTATTTGATGTGACAGAGCTTGGAATTTGGCGTCTTAAACTCAGACATGATTGCATCTTCACAGTTAAATTATATGATTGTTACTCCTATGATTCGACTCCACAGTTACCTTTTGATGATGATTTGTGGTATATATTTAGCTTTATATTAAACAGAAGTAATGTTTATGAGCAGCTACAAAAACAAACACTTAAACAACTGTTACAACCCCCATAAAAATACAATAAGCTAAAAAAAAAATACTCAACACTGTTACACACTCACATTAGCAGATATTTGGCCCACAGGAAGCTATAATGATCCATAATGGGAAGCCATCCATCTGTATACTTCAGTTGTCTTCACACCCCCGTTGCCTCGAGTGGGATAATGATGAACAAGAGGCAGCGTCTCCCAGCTGGCTCCTCTTTCATCTTAGGTTGCTGAATCACTCACGCCCCTTTCAAAAACGCTTCCAGTCAGTGAATCTTATTACTTAAACAGAAAACGTTTTTTTCACCTTCAATTACTATTTCCATAATTACTTTTTTACATTTTATGTACTGTATCACTGACTTTTGCCCTTCCTGTCCATCCTCTAGTTCTCTTACTTAAAGCTGCTCTGCACCACTGCACTACTTACCTGTCACTGCTACACTTTAGTTTTCTACGGTACCATTTGTGTATCTAGAAAAATTTACAAGAGGCGGCAAAGGGGTGGCATGATGTGGAGAAACTGTAGGCAGGTTTGGGTGGGGGGGACACTCATGAATACAACAAGACCAGTCAACCACTGGTAAAGGCTTTAATTAAGCTAATAATAAAAGACTGGGACAGTAGCTCAGGGGCAAACAATGACCGTCCATGCCCCCCTTTAGATACGCCCCTGTCCAGTACACATAACACAGACTGTATTACTCAAACTTTTACCAACCCATTGTTTTGTAGTAACATTAAAAGAAATAGTAATGTGAATCAGATATTTCCCTCAGGAGAGACTGAATGTTTGGCTTGAATTCAAAAGGTGGCCGGAAACACGTCATTAAATGACTTCTGATGTTGTTCTGTGTCTGCTCTAAGTGTAAATGTGTTTGGTAACCCGTAAATTCTCACTGTTTAACTCACACACAAGTACTTGCTTGCCAGATACCACATAATACTAATCTAATTCACTTTGAAATCACATTTATTTTCAGGCATTTCTGTGAAGATGCTGGCATTCATTGTAGAAACAAATGACTACAGCCATCTGCCAAGTATGAGTTTTATAAATTAGCAGCTTTCTGTCTAAAACAGCACTGCAACTGGCTAGCGCCATTTATCAGAAAAATGCACAGACTAAAAGTGATGATCAACATTTTCCTGTCAGAAATAAGAACAAGCTTCACTTTCATTTATACCATAGCATAAAACCTTTCTCCACCAGCTTACCTGAGATTAGCAGAAATGAAAACTTCAGGGCCATATCAATTGTTACAGAGAACCAGGTCTAAGCTCAGTTTGTTTCTGTAATCAGTCTCATTTAGACAGAGTGTTCCCCCCGGAGTGGCTGCAGCACTTTGCACAGTATAATTCTAACACCAGGTGGATTTCAAAGGCAATTAACTATACCAGACAAGGTACAGCACTGCAATTATTACAAATTAGGCAATTATCACCATCCCCCAAAACTAGCTGGAATGTAGCCCTGTAGTATTTAGGGAGCTGATGATCCAGGAAGATCAATGGAGTAGAAAGGGGGACAGAAAAAGAATCGGTTATAAGAAACAGATTTAGACTAATTATGCTATTATGTTCACACCACATCTCACAATATGTTATCACAGCCCCTGCTACTTTCAGAAAATCACTTTCCACCCAGAGCTTCTCTTATGTTTTTCACAGATGACGCGTTCCACTCACTGAATTTTTCGTTTCATCTAAGATCTGTATTCTTGTGTTTCGTTCTGCTTAGTCGCAATTTCAATATAATAAAATAGTTTTTTTCTTTCTATTTTTGTTTTTACTTAAAGTACAAGATTGTCCTTACAATCTTTTTGTAAATCTTGCCATTTTTATTTTATATCAGACTTAGTGTCTTGAGTGTTGTGGTTGAACGCAGCTCAACACTCCTCCACCCTCACTCATAGTTTTTATATTATTGCTCCAGAAGCTTCCAAATCATGATTTTCTTTGCACACCTTGACATATCAGGGGTTTTCAAGTTATTATTGATGTCATTCCATTGGGCTCAGGTGCACTACCACCAAGGCTGTCAGACACACTATGGTTCAAGCTTTACCAATCAAACTGTCTGCACCGCTGTCCTTGGCACATCCTAGAGAAAATTGATTCTGAGGGGAAGCAATGACATGCACGTACACGCACAAGCAAGCACAAACTGCATCAAGATGCAAATGTATAGCCATAGACAGCATAGACTGGCTGTTAAGTGGACTATGCATGTCTTCCACCCATTTCCACCCATTCTCTTCTCATTTCAAAGTCAGAAAAAGTCTGATTGTGTCTGTCTTCTTGACTCGACCCCCAGCTGCCCATCCAAGTGTAATAAAGGATCCAATCTAAGTCTGTCTGACCCTTTGTATCACCTGTGGAAGCAGTCACAATGTAGTTCTGTTTGTCATGTGATCCTGATCTTGTGTTGGAGAACCACGCTGGACCACGCTGCACTACAGTGCTACTAATATGCACATATATGAGCAGAAATATCTCAGTAGAGTAAAGAGGTATTATCTCTGTGTGTGTTTGTCTTTGTCACACCATTTTCAGATCTGGATAATTTCATGCATAACATAATAAAAAAGCTTATCTTCGTGTATGCATGTGCTCTTGAAGAGCTTTGGTGAAATTATATAGACCCCATATTCCAGATATGATACATACAGTGTACTGTAGGTTGTTCCTTGGTAAACACCTTATCTCCCATCATGTACACTGTAGATGCTTAAACCCACCATAGGTTGATGAATAAGATTCTGAGATGTGCCACATGAAAATGATGCCTAATTGCTGGGAAAGCATGGTTGGAGGTGGATGGTCATGTAAATTCTCCTCACTGCTGAGAATATCCAGGCAGAGAAAATGAACAGAAGTGATTTCCCTTTCTTTTGCCTGTACTGTCAAGGTACACTTAAGCTACTTAAACACTGCAAACCATGTTTTATTCTGGTAGTAGGTCTAATACTTAATAGGTGAAGAATGGGTTAAAAAAGCCCAGCTCAGCTTCTCTGCCTGCACTTGGAAAATCCTGAAATACTGGCACGTATAATTCAAATGTTTTGCTCACACAGCCGTCCAAACAAAACTGCCAAAGTACACCATCACACTTCCTGGCTACTGAGAACAAAAAATACATTTCCAGTTTTTATGGCATCTAAACAGGACTAAATGCGGAGTTTTAATATAAATCTGGGAACTGGTTTTCATATAAGTCATTGGTAAAATGTTGTATTGGGACATTTTGTGCCGTCCTTTAAAATTCTGTGGGGAAACTCTTGTGATTTAGATCCAAAAACCCTCTCTGTGGATGAGTCACTTAATGGGGCTTAATGGTTCCATTTGTCTAAAATTATTGTCCTTCAGATATTCTGTGATAATCAAGTGGCTGAGAAGGTTGTCTAGTGGAGGGCCAACACTAACATCTTCATCTTCATCTTCTTGCTGGGCTGTTTTTGCAGTATTTGTTTCAGCCAGTATTTAATAACAAATAGGATGAATTGAAATGTGGGATTTGCAGTGCATTTGTCATAAGACAGGCTTGAGAAATTAGTAGACTTTGTTTTCTTATAAAGTCAGCAATGACTTATGATGTTTAGCTTTGCAACTGTATGGAAATAGGGACTGCAGTGTCAATCTGTTTGTCAGTTTCTGCTTGGTCCACCACTTTGGCCCAGACTGAACTGTCTTAACAACTACTGAATGGACTTACTTAAATGTTGTACACAGACGTTCATGGTCTCCAGAAGATGATATGGCTTAGATTCTGTTTTCCTAATAGTGTCGTAAAACAATCTGATCAGCCATCCACACTCAGCGTTACCTGCATTCTCCATTTGCATCAGATCTGTAGGTGATAATTAGCAATGCCATGATCTGTGTAATGAGAGATTATTTTTGGAGATCTTCACAGATCAGATATCGTAGGAAGAGGCAGAAAGTGGGGGTGAGAGAAAGAAAGAGGCATATCAAATCTTCCCACACTGTTTAAAGCAAAGGGATAGTAGCAGATGGTAATGTGCAACAACACAGAGTGCCTGCTTAGTAACAGAGTTTTATATCACCAATACAAAGCAGACTGGAGATGACGCTTGTGCTGCCAGCCTCAATAAGTTCCCCATTAGACACGCTGTCTGGTGTGTACAGTACACTTGAACACACACACACAGAGAAGCGCATATACCATTTAGTTCTTAGTCCCTGTCAGCTCTGCATTAATAAACTTGGTATTCTTCCCACAGTTTCAGAATCTTTTCATGCTCTTCCTCTCTTGCCTTTTTTTTCACAGAAAACGTGAAAGGAACCAAATAAGCCCACTCTTTTTTTTCTTAACAGGAAGCTAATTTTACATCAGAAAGCATCTGATCCAAAAGCGTTCTTTTTCAATTTCATAATTAATAATTTAAAAGAATTATTAAACCAACCTTGATTATGAAGTACACCTCTAAAGGCTTTGATGGTTGTGTGAGGCTAATTTAAAAAATCTCAAATGTGTTTTTTTTTCTGCTTGATGAGTCAGAAATTGATGATGATCAAAAGAAATGGTTGGACTGGGTTTATGCCCTGCAGATCACTTGTAAGGAGGAAAGCATACGTTTCCCACAGCCTTCTTCTAATGACCCGAGCTGCCATCTGTCCTCAGGTGAGAGCCGGGCAGACCCTGAGCTTTCCTTACATCTATCATTTGCAGTCAGAGGGTAATGATACAACCGAGCCATGGGGAGTCAGAAGAGGTACCAGACATTTCCATCTTCCACCTCAGCAGTCACAGTCACTTACACACACAACTTAGACAACGTTGGCAAATCTATGAATCTTGTTACCAATTCTTCAGTGCCTACAGGCCTAAAGTGCATTTTGATGTCCTAACAAATTCTGCAGTTGGTTTCCTCTCTCTAAGGTGGAAAAGATTGACTACTTTTGTTTTGGTATGCCGCTGACATTATGTTAAAATGTCACCCGCTGTCACTGTGAACTCATTTACTGATTTTTCCATATTGGTTGGCACTGGTCCAGTGTTTTGGATTAGTGCAGGGAGAAAAGCCTTTAAAAGACTAGGAGTAAACAAAAGCAAAGTGATACAGTTGGCCTCTGAGAGTGGAAATAATTTCATATGAGCTCCTCAGAAATACTTGGAAAACAGACTAATAATATGTGAATCTTTCATTTTCCAAGTGAGCATGACCTTGTTGCAGAAATGTACTGAAATAACCTCTGTGCTATAGTCATCCTGGACTGGATCAAAAGTCAGTCAGTCAGCCTAATATTGCTATGATCTCATGTGTACATTTATGTGGTATTCACAGGGAACTTTAGACTCTAAGCATATATAATAACCTTTTATTAAAAAAAAAATTAAAATTGACTAGTTCGATTTTTGTCTTTGAGAGTCTTCTGGGAGTTCCTGTGCAGCAGGTGACAGGCACCGGGCAACAGTCTGTGGTTTTGTGTGCTCAGCCTAATTAGTTGTGAGTACCAATATGTATAATGCTTTTGCTTGTCTACACATATTAATCTGGAGACAATGAATTTCAAATCATCCCTCGACCACTGGAGCACATTGATTGTTGAAGTAATTTAAATGTGAATAAATGAATGAATTATCTGTAACTTCAGCAAACCAAAGTACAGTGATTAAGATGCTGCATCTCTGCTTTTCTTCTAAATAAAAACGCTCATTCCTCATTTTAACGACCGAATTCAAAATAAAATGCTCTTTAGATTTAAAAGAAATGACTGTACTGAAAGATGAGATGACAAAATAATTGCCTTTTTAAAGCTGTAGCTGACTTGTTTCAAATAGCTCTTGGTCCTTTAAACTGAAATCAATGCCACTAAGTGAGTGCTCTCTGTTGAATTCCTGCAACTGCACTTGCTGAGAGAGCTGTTTATTGCAGTGCTGACCAGAGGCAGGGATAGCGGTAGAAACTCTTCAATGTGTCCCAGTGGAAAAATCTAAATTGTTTTATCTAGATGCCTTGAGAATTTATAGGAAAAACAGAGAGAGAGCTGCGCAGGTTGTGTCCGACATTCATCTTCTCACAGGCTGGAGACAAGGAGACAAAATGCTTTTAGAGGAGAAGATTTAAATCAAATGTCACATTGAGAAGAAAAGAAACATTGGACAGTATCTGTCTAGTGTATTCCCAATAGGTAGCAGTAGCCACACATATTTCTTCAAAGTGTAGCTATGACTTTTTTGAGTGTGATAGATCTGTACCTGTTTTAACTACCACCACCTTCAGCTAGCAGAAAGT
>JAUBNQ010000008.1:20529061-20540406 GCA_032353495.1 Ctenopoma kingsleyae | reverse complement strand
TAGTTTCTTACTGGATGATTAGCAAAACATGGCGAATTCAAGTTCTCCACTTGCGGCTGCTCATATGACCACAGCTCAGGCTCACCGGGCTGAGATCCTGGAAAATCCATTCCGGGTAAGTTCGTTTAACTTTCTGATTGAATCAAGTTAGACCACATAAAGTCTAATCTAACGCATCCTAACAGTCAGTTTACCCCATGATTGTTAAAGGTGTGATATAAATCATGTCCTGTTTCAGCTGCTCAGCTTCACTGCAACACTCTGAGCTGCACAGAAACGTTTCTCCCTTCTTTTTTTTTTTTAAACTTTCAGGAACTCTCCTCTCTAAACTCCACTTGGAACAGGAAGTTACACACTATCACCCAGGAGGAGATTTAGTTAGACTCTTTAAAAAAAAAAAAAAGTCAAGCTATAGCTTCAGCCTGTAAAGCTCTTTGTTTAATGAGCACTCAGTGTGGATGAGGAAGCCAGACACAAAGATCTATTGGTCTTGGCACCTGTCAGAACTATTTTCCAAAGTGATCATGACTAAATCGTTGTTTTGAAAGGCTTTTTCTTTCTTTTAAACTTGTAACTTTGTGAAGCGGGCCCCTGTATGACCACGTAAAGTCTCTCTCTTTCATTGTGTTTGTGTATTTTCTGATGTCCAGCTATGTGCGTGGAAGCCGTCTGCCCTCCCACTCTTATGCAGACGTGCATTCTCCTCATGCTCGTCTTCCCCTGTCACTGTGTTTCTCTCTTTCTGCTGTGTTTCCTCCGTGTGACATTACCAGTGTGGGGGACAAAGAGAGAGAAAGAGAGAAACAGAGGAGGAATGAGAGGCGTGAGTAATGAGTAATGGCTCATGGGTGGGCTGTGAGAGAATAGATCTACTGTAAGAGTCCTGAACAACTGGCTAATGGTCCCAGCTCCCTCTCTGTCCTGAGCTATCCCAGAGAACATCCGTACATCCAGAGGACAATATCTGATCTGTCTGTATCACACTTCACTGCCTTCCAGAGTTAGTGTTTGCATTGGTGTGACCTCAAATGTGGATGTTACAGTGGTTACGTTTATTCCATTGGTTCTCTGTTACCAACTGGTAACTGGTTCTACTGCATGTACACGGTTCATCACGTATACATTTAAAAATGAACAGATAGTTCACAGACTGAGATGGATCAGATCTTAAATTGGCAACATTGTGGTTCATGGTCAAACCTGGCAACTGACCTTGTCTTAAAATGTGACAAACTGAGCCACAATCAGAGCTTTATTCTAGTTTTACAAGGTCGTAATGTCTCAGTTTTTATTTAGAAACTGTCAGAAAGGTGATGATTCTACTACATGCTTATCACTGAGGTCGTTTAAAAGGCGTTTCTATCATTTATTTGACAGAGTGACCTCTTACAGCCTAAACTTTTGAAATCCCCAGAGAAGATTTAAAGGAGAAATGTCTGTTAACTGCAACGTGAGAATGGACCAGGAATCAACCAGACCCGGCGTTTTTGTTGTTTTGGTTTGGTTTTTTTTTTTTTTTGCAATGATGCAAACATTGTTACCGGTTCAGTCCCTGGACTTGCAGGATTACTGTAAATCTGGGTGGGACACATGGAAACAGCTTGTCCCTACTGTGTCAACACCACAATGTTGCTCTTCTGTAAATACCCCCAACTTGTACTTGTACAGGGCACTTTCAAAGTATGAATATGTGTAACTATGTGAATGTGATCAGGACCTTCCTGATGTAGGGTGCAATATTCTTTCTTATTTTTGATTTATATTCTTATGTAGTGGAGCAAGTACAGCATTTCACTCTGAAATCTAGTTAAATCAAGTTTAGTGCTTGAGTAAATTTACTTACTTCCACTACTGTTTAGACCTCATATACTGTATGATTGCAGTGTGGTATGTCAAGTAGTTCATTTTGAACTGTTTTCATGCAGAATATGAGCTTCTGTACTACTAAAGACGGCGTCACAGTTTCCATAGTAAGTGAAGGACGTGGGTGAGGGAGACTGGAAAGCTTAAAATAACTGTTTAGCAGAAATATTTCTGCAACAAACTTGGCCACAGTACTGAGTTAATATTTCAGCATTTTTCCTGATAACAGCAGCTCTGAGGATAACAGTCATTCAGTCATTCAGTCAGTCAGCCAACACTTTGGCAGTAAGTAATTGACCGTGGATATTAGCAGACTTGATCACTCATAGTACCATCATCAGGTCAAAATGTATATGTTGTACACAGTGTATAAACATTTAACTGGCATATATCTACACATCATTTGTTATGTTAGTATCACATTTATAGTCCGCTTGTCCATCCCTGTCTCTAGTCATTTACATCTCTGAACTGACAATCCTCCTGCCCTTGGTGTATCTTTACCCACCACCTCTGAGCAGAAACTGAAGGGTCAGAGGTCAACCCGTTCAAGAGAGGGACAGATCCTCTTTGTCAGTGGACACAACGGGCTATGCTGTCACTCTCTCTGTCTGTGGGCTAGTGTCCTAGCGAGGAGGACGAAGAGGTTCAGTGCTGTCAGCTATCTGGGCCGTTCAGTTTTGATTGATTCAGGCAGACGACTTGCTGTGCACATGCAAACATGTGCCTCAGATGGCCAGAAGTTTTCGTGTGATTATAGTTCACCCGTACCTAAAAAGGTCTTATATAGGGTTCAGGGTTAACTTTTAAGTAAGAACATTGTGTTACAGTTACAGTATGGCCTACACAAATGTAGAGAAGTAATACATGTGCGAGTGTTTGTGTGCATTCAGGCTCATGCTCCGTGCAGTTTTATAATCAACTGAACTTTTATTGGTGCACGCCTTTTGTAAAGTCTGTACCTTGAGGGCTAAAATCTTTCAGTGCCAAATCACTAGAAACTCAAATCTACCACATTAAACAAAAATTGACACGGCTAATCGTGTCTTGATGACGAATGTGTTCAAGCAGTGCACAGTTTGTTTTTGTAGTTTTTGCATTTGTTGATGCGATCGACGATGTTCCCTTCACAATCAGCGTCAGGTATAAGAATCCAATTACCTTCTCAGATTCTCACAGTAACTTTGCTGTTTCTTAAGACTCCAGGATTAAAGTCTAACTGCGCTGTGCTGTTCAGAGTCAGCATCGCTGTGTCCTGTGTTGTTTGCCACTTAAGCTGTTGATTCACTGGTGTCAGTTGTTCTCTGGTGACATTTTGTGCATTTTGGCGGCACTGGACCAATTACAGAAGTGCAAAATGCAAATCTCTTTTTTTTTGAGTCAGTAGATCTAAAAATACTGTAAATAATGTGTCCTATTTGAAGTTGAGCAGACATTTTGCAATGTAGAACAAAACCAGGTGATATAAAATAGGCCATTATTTAACACAGACAGACACACAGGCCCAGTTTCCACTGTTACAAACTAAAAAGAGACAGAAATTTGTTATGTCTTTAAGGGTTTTAGTAGGTTTTTCATAATTTGTTTTTTGCTTGCAAAGATCTTCAGGAAATAAATACAGTATGAGTCATGGATGCCATGAGTACAGTACTTAAGCAAAAGTTTCTCGATACTCGTTACTTCTAATACTAATGTAGAATTCTTGACTTTCTTGAGTGATGGTGTGAAATTCATAAACAACCCCTCAGTCTGTAAATTAAATTTAAACACACATTACTTGATCAATATGATATGAAATGAGCAACTTTACACAAGTACTTGTGGTTAGTACTTTTAGTAACATTGTGAATTTGAGTAACATTGTGGTATTGCCACTTTTACTGAAGCAAAATAACCAGCACTGATAAAGGTCTCTTTTAGAAAAAGCTTTACACAAATGAAATGACTGCCAATGAAATCAGAATGTCTTGTTGCATTATTCATGGACGCTACTGTAACCTATTAAATACACAGTACAGTGCAGCGTGGGGAGCTTTGTGTTGTGAAGTCTCCTGCTTTCTCTCACATGATATTTGTAGTGAGTAATGTTTGCTAAGTAAGCCAACAAGCCAAAGGCACTCCCAGTGTACTGGCCTCGCCTGCCTCGACTGCTTTGTTTGCTCTTCCTGTGAGAGGAAAACTCTCTCTCTGCCCTGTTTCCTCTCCTTCGTGCTTCTTAGAGTAGATTTGCTTCCTTGTGTTTGCAGAGCATTAGGCTCCTGCTCTCTGGGTGAGGTGCTTGATTCCTGCTGTGACCACCTGTACTGCAAATGTACGTGCTCTCCCTTTTCATCAGAATGACGCAACATACACACAAACAAATAAAAAGAAATAATTTCCTGTGATTAGGCTGAATTCACTTCCAGGCGAGCTTCATCTGAACTAATCCAATCAAAGGTGAGATGCTCTCCTCACACTTCAAATTGCTTCAATCTCTGGTGTGAAGTCTGTGGAATAACCCTCAATCAGACTGTACAGTCACCACATTGTACTCTAAAACATTGCACCTCTTTCTCTGTCTCTCTCTCTCTCACACACACACAGCTACAGTCAAACACCTCACTCTGCCCTCTGCCCCCTCTCAGTATTAACCAGCAGCCTCACTGCGGGTTCAGGCTTCACAGGGTTATTGATCTCTGTTTAGTGATCAGAGCACAGCTGGTCTGAAGGATGACGCAACCTCTCTGATCATGAATTACCACTAGAGCTATAGTCATCTGGTATACACTCAGCTCACCACTACCCTGTCTGCTTCATCGTTTGAGGATGGATTCTATCACTGCACACCCACACACACCAACACACACTTTTTACCTTGATATAATATCAGTCCCCCAGGAATCTCATCACTACGCCGCACATCTGCTCCCCACCACCTCCGAAATCCTGTTTACCTCTGATACACTGCAATCATCACACACAGTCAGTCAAGATCCAGCTTACCTCTGGTCTGCTATCATCCCTCGTAAGGTCAGCGGACTCATCAGACGTGTCAAGGACAATGTGGGGCAGAGGGTGTAGATAAAATAGAGGCAGACTGAAACAGAGGGAGGAACTGGACTGTATGTGGTGGATTTAAATTGGTCTAAATTGTGTATCAGCTTGGTCAGGATGTGATGACATAGTGTGATGTAATAGTGGTTGGCTTTACTTTAAAGTGGGCTGGTGGATTTCATTGTGTGTGATTGCAGAATGAGTCAAAACTAATTAGGTTAGTAGGTTTTAGTGAAAGCTACAGTTGAGGTTTTCCTGGCTGTCAGGTGGTCAGTATGTAAAACTACTATTGTTACACATTGTGGTGAACAATATGTGGTTTGTCCATTCTGGGCAACTGTAGAAATATGGCATCATGCCAATATGCTATGTTGACGTTGGTCAGTGAGAGTCACAAAGCACGAACACGAGGCAGCTCACTGATACGCACACTGATGGATAGGTTATTTAAATGAACTGCAAATGTGGGACAATCACGCAAAGTAAACATAAAAGTAAAAATCAATTCAGTATTAGGTTACCCCTTTTGTTCCAACATTGCACTGTACAAAACACACCACTTTGTTTTTATAGCTTTTCTTTGTGGTTTGTGGTTACACTGATCATCTGGAACGGAAATATAGTGAATTGATATTTTATTGCCCTGTGATAGACTGGTGACCTGCCCAGGGTGTACCCCCACCTGTCACCCAATGTCAGCTGGGATAGGCTCCAGCTCTCCATCGACCCTTGAGAGGACAAGCGGTTAGGATAACAGTTGGATGATATTTTATTGCTACAATATAACTGGATATAAGTTACACAGATATCATATCTAGGCACAGAGAAGTTTGAGGTCTTAAGGAAGTGCAAATGTTGATTTAGTTGATCTCAGGCTGCAAGCGAGTGTAAATGTGGTTATTCTGGTGTCTCTTCGTGCTTGGCAGGCAGCAGTGAAAATAAAGGATAGTTAAACATCATTTGATTACAGTTTGTGTGTCTAAAGTAAGAAAATACCTCATGGTTATTGATGCCTGTGAAGATCAGTATGGCCTGTATCACTGTACTGGGATTGTTTAGTGCTTAGTTCCCTGTGACATGAGACACCTGCAGACCCTGCTGCTGCTGCTCTCATTAAAAGAAAGGTTATTAAACTGTGGATCTGTAGGTGATTATCATCATTTTTCATGGTGCACATCTCAACACTTGACAGAAAGCGTGTGGTAAAGGGCTGCTTTTCATTGTTTTTTTTTGCTTAATATCTTTAAGAATAATCTAAAATGACAGCTCTACTCTTCTCAGTGTTGAGAAGAGATGTTCTCTGATATTTTCACTCGTGACGTGTAATAATGTGCTCTGACAGAGCGATAGACAGCCTCTGGACTGCGTGATAGTGATCAGCTGGTGTGTTTGGAGACCAGAGGAATTAATTTACACCACATTCATTCTGGTATCGTTTGGCCACAGTGCTGTGATCTCACTGTCAACTATCAGATGGATATTATTGACATTAACCCACTCCCTTCCTCTCGTCCTCTATCTCACTTCTCTCACCTCTTATCTTATCTCCTCACCTCCTATGCCTTTGTTTTACCTCTCATCACTCTCTCTCATCACGCTTTTTGAAGGGAAAAACACTTGGATGTGCTCGGATGGTGCTTATTTTACAGCAGTGTAGTGCCTTTCTTTAGGTTTTCATCATTTGTGTTCCACCCCCACTGTGCGCTTTTATTTCTTTGTAAACTTTGGACACCCACAGCCACAGCCATGTTTATGACCTAAAATTAAATTTCCTCTTGGCAATAATTTTCCAAGTGTGTGGGGGAAAGCAGCCCGGCATATTGTTGAAACACATGAGAGTAAATCACCTTTTTTTTCCTTTCCATATCTTAAACACTATTTGTGCATTCCTGCTGAGAGTTGGCCACAGATGTCTATATTTCCTGGTAGTAGAAGAATCTGATGACCTTGTGAGAGTTACACTGTCATAAGAGTCTCATAGAGTTTCATAACAGTGTTGTGATATGAGGCTCTAAATACAAAATATACTAAATACATTATAGCTATTAGATGGATTGCTAATGGTTTCTCTTCAAAAATAATGACATTCCCTCACCCCCAGCTATAATTTGTGTGCTATAATTAGGAAATAGTTCAATAAAGTAAATGAAGAGCTGCTAACCCTCAGTATTATAATGTTGTCTTGAGCATATAAACATGCAAACACTGTAGATCAAGATAGCGAACACTGCACCTCACTGCTAAACATTAGCATTTAAAAGTTGTCATTGTGACTTTTCTAACATGCTGATGTTAGTGTTTTTCTGTGCCTTTGTAAAGCCCTATAGAGTCTCTTACTCCTGTAAGAGCATAGGTGTCTTATTAGCCACATATGCAAGTAACTAGAAATAAGCAAAAACAGTCGAAAAGATGGCATCTATCTGCTCACCGTGATGAAGCCACTACACTTAACCAAAACTACACAACTACTAGTACCTAAAGACATGTACACACATGGAAGAGAGCGCATTACTTTCCCATGTGACCAACATCCACAAACCATCCAGGCTCCATTACTTAAACACTGCATATGCATCACGAGCAGGTTGTTTGCAGAGTATCGTATATCGTGGGAGAGTTTAGAGAGTGAGGGACTGTTTGAGGTTTTACATATGTATTCTAAATGTCTGTGTTTGTGTTTGTTGTCTTTTACTGCGAACGTGTGAGAATTTGATCTATTACGAAACCTAAGAAGACACTGTTCCACGGGAGAACACACACACACACACACACACACACAGACACAGACACACACACACACACGTTGAACAGAGCACCAAGGGAACAATGCTCTCTGGGGTTGTCATGGAAATGACAAATGTGACAGCTGGATGGAAGACTTGCAGGGGGTATTATGGGATGTGTTGTGTGACAAGTAGAGCATCGCCTAATTCTCTCTGTGTTTACTGTTTGTTTCCACAGACCTATCTCCTGGGAATCATCATCTCTATATGTGGGAATGTCCTCATCAGCGTTTCGCTCAACATACAGGTAGGTAACGTTTGAATCCAGCTGACACTCAGCAGCACACAGCAGCCACTTAACGCCTGTGTAGACTCATTTTTTTTCTGCTATACCGTCTTTCTCCTGACAGTTTGCTCTCTCTTTAGCAAACTCTATTATGTGTTCATCACGGAACTGGTAATGATTAGTGAATGTGTGATCTGCAGACATATTCACAGCAGGCATTGCACTGCAGACAGCAGAAATGTCTTACTCATAATGTTAAAGCTACTTTGAACTGAAATGAACAGAAGTTAATAATAAAACCTCAGAAATCTATTTCGGTTTAACACGGTTATTAGCTATGCATTTGCCATATTAACAACCAAGTTTTTGCACTTTCATTATAAAACCAATTATGCTCTGAAACCGTGTTTTTAATGCACGTCTGACACCTTTTCAGCACTGTTTCAGGTGTTAGCAATTGTTTTGAGCTTGATGCTGTCAAATAATCAGTATTTAGAGAGTAAATATGTAATTCATTAACTACAAGCATACAGCCTCATTTATCAGCCTGAGAGGCTTTAGAGACTATGGTCTAAAATATTACCTGTCTAAAATGAACACAGTTTTTTAATAATGCACCATTCAGTGAGTCACCAATATACCAAAATACTATTGCTTGCTAAATTACATTCTGTCAGCAAATGCAAAAACTCATTTGATGCTGTAATTGGGGATATTATGGCACCGGCATGCAGGGTATGTAAGTCAGATTGAGAATCTGAGGCAGCTTCAGCTACATAAATATGTGCAAAATGCTCATAACAATTGTTTATTAGGTAGTGTAGCTTACGCAGATAGAATGGTAATGATTATAGATTTGCATGCTTGTACAGCTTCCCACCTCATTGATTTGCCTTAATTGGTGTCATGCTTATTCTGAGATAAAATGCTAATCAACAGAGAGCATTATGTTTTTTTGGAGTTGTTCAACAGCCCCTGTAATGTTGTTATCTCTTATAGTACTGTATTTCCAAGCATATGTGAATTTGGCTGTATGTGTTATTAATATCTGTGTGGAGTGTGTTTGAGTTTGCCTTGTGCAGCTCTCCAGTTATTGGATCCACTTAATCTGAGTGATGCCTCGGGCTCCTGTTCTCCCTCTCGCTCTCTGACAGAAATATGCCCATGTACGTCAGTCTCAGCGTGGCTCTAAGCCCTACTACACATCCGTGTTGTGGTGGTGTGGTGTGCTTCTCATGGGTGTTGGGGAACTGGGGAACTTTGCTGCCTACGGCTTTGCCCCAGCTTCACTCATAGCCCCGCTGGGCTGCGTGTCTGTCATAGGTAAGTGCAACCTTTTCCCCCATTATACATTATCTATGCATGAAGACTGGAGGAAAGGCTGATTCCTCAGAGAACAACAGGGTTGTCATGTGAAATGTGCTCTTATTCATCTGGGCCTTTTCATGCCATGCATCATTTACTTTATGTACTGTAAATTATTAATTTGTGAGTGAGTTAACCTGACTCATATGTATCATCAGTAAATGATGGGATATTATTAGATGTGATTATCCAAAAAGGAACAGGCATTGTTATAGATTAACTTTAAAACTATCATAATTGTTCCAGTAAATAGTAGATGGATCCTTATTTTATTCTGCTGTCATCAGACTGTTGGCCTTTTATTAAAACAGTTTTGTAGAGGACTTTTCAATAATCCCTTCCATACCAATAATGTACAAATGCACAGTGACACATTTCTTTTGTTCATGCTCCCAGGAGATGAATATGAACATATCCACTATTCAGATTTTGATTCAAGGAGCCCCAATCATTTCTGACATTGTAAATACCACAGCCGACTCCAGAAATGATCATTTTTACAACCCACAGTGTGAAATAAAGCTGTCATGAGCTGAACTGGATTCATTAGCCAATCAAAACAAAGCCTGTCTGGTTGCTACAGCTGGCAGCTGCTCAGTGCAAACACTCTAAATACAGGTTAAATATTGAACAGGTTCACTTCTTACCTCCCACCACTCATCGCTCACTGCGCTGGCAACTCGTGGATATTAATGACAGTTATTACCCCAACGCTTCACACAGTTTTCCTATAGTCACGTCTCGCAAGTGGATGAATGGTTTGAATAAAGCACTGAGTAAAACCACACATCTTTGTTTCAAAGACTGCAGCTCTTGTTCGTTGTAGTTTTGCCTGATGTTGTTCTGATTTCAGTGAACAATTACTTCATAAAATACTCTTAACAACAATAGCAGGACCTGAGGATTATGTGCTACTGAAAGCAGTATGTTAAAGCTACATGTATTCACAGTCACTATTGCTATCATGATATCCTTATAAAAACTCTTAAAGGATTGAAGAAGGCATCGATGAAGAGGTAAAGGCGAGGAAGATGTTTACAGCTCTGACAGGTGACAGGGTCTGTCCTCCTCAGAGTTAATAAGTGGAGCTGAGGGAAAAATGTGCAAGTTGCTGGGTGTCATCATGACTCCACCTCTCACCTCGCGCTGACTCACACTGTACGCAAATGAGAAAACGCACACGGATCCAGACACAAAATGCTTGCATAAGTGTAGCGATGTGTAAAAAAAAAAAACCCAGGTCTGTCCGTAGGCTGACACACAACCCTCCTGTGGTGCCGTTGTGCCCGTTTTCTACGAGCCGTGTGTAGGCTCATGCAAGGAGGCAGGGGGGGCAGACAGCAGGAGGCCACGGGTGAGTAAACAAGAGGGAGGCAAGTGGTTGAGTGGGCAGAAGAGAAGATAAGAAAAAGGATTTGAATGGAATAGGACAACAGGCAGATATACTGTAGCAGAGGAGGTAAAGGACAGGATAGGAGAGCTGATGATGCTGCTGTCATCCGCTTGTCACTCCAACGCTCCACGGAGAGCAATTATTAATTTCCCTGTCCGCAGAGCTCACTGGTCTCTATTAGGACTGACAGCATCATCTCAAGTCTGTAGTATGGAGCAGAGCATTAGTTCTCAGTGTTGGATGCAATGTCATCACATTCAAAAGGGAAGAAAGGGATTCTGACATGGTCTAAATCAACAGAAACCTGATTCACACGCTGCATCAGCATAACTCGCAGATGTTCCAGGAGCTCTTTGGTTGCAATTGACACAAAAAAACAAAAGACGTTACACCATGGTTGTTGAGGTGTTTCGTGAATTTTCTTTGTCCTGTACCTTGGACAACATTAATTTATTGTTCAAATGCTTTCTAACATTTTTCTTTTCCATTTCTGATGTTGCACTTGTTACGTTTGAGCTTCTCTGAAAGTTGACAACCAGACCTTCACTGCTTTCATGTGTCATGATCCAAGTTTGACACGGTGTGTTTTCTCACAGGTTTTCCCATTACTACACGTCTGAGAACGAGCACGTAGAGGGCAGTACTGATCTAACACACACACACACACACACACACACACACA
>JAUBNQ010000008.1:20509405-20519457 GCA_032353495.1 Ctenopoma kingsleyae | reverse complement strand
TTAAAAGGCTTGTTTTAAGTTTAATAATGATTAGTTTAAAATTTTAACATACAAATATGTCCATGAGTAAAATGGATTTTTATACACAGTTACATACAGTTCTTAAGTTTGTATCAGCAGGCTGACGTGCTTCTTATATCCAAGATGTCTGCTGTGAAAACAGTTGTATGTTTGTGATACTAATCACATTATTATTTTTGGTTGTTTTCTCTCCGCTGCTGTCTGTAACTGACCTTTTGAACTTGTCCAGGAGTTCAGCCTCCTGCTCCTCCTGAAAACGAATGCCTGCAGGGCAGTCTGGGTAATCATGGGGGAAGTGGGGGGCTCCTTTATTCTGAGAGTGTTTCAGACTCATATTCAGGCCACCAACGCGAACTCCTCTGTATACCTAGCACAGGCAGAAATAAGTAAACAGCAGATTTTATGCAATGTGACAAATAAAGCAAACCTCAGGGCTTCCAGTCTGCCTTTAAATTTCAAGGTACATTTAACATTTTCATGGAACTGCTCCAAAACATGAACCAGGCAACAAAATATTGGAAACATCTAGCACAGAGCTTTCCATACAAGCATGAACTGTATTATAAACTGTATACATGCATCCTCATAGCAAAAAACTGAAAGACCGGGAAACATACACAGAAGAATTTTGATAATATGCACATCCAGTGTCTCACTGGTCTGAAATTTTCTATTTCTACAGTAAATAAAACATTATGGAAATGAACACAGTTGAGCCAAAGGTTGACCATTAACTACTCCCAAAAAAAAGCTCCAAAACAATATGCTGATAAGAACAAAAAGATAACCCAATGAAATTCAGTCAGATCCATCACAGCCTGTGCTACCTACCAGTGAAACCCAGAAGGCCATTCCCCAACCTTTAGGAAGCAGCAGGTCCCATCCAGCACCCCAAGAGCTCATCTCATGTCCCACTTGCTTGCCAGGCTGGTGAACCAGTAGGATGGGGACTCGGCCCTGCAGAGGAGTGGGCCTCAGTCTGGAGCCCGGCACCAGCACCTCACTCCTCATCCGGTTCAACTCCTGCAGCCATACACAGAAAATGTTAGAAGAAGATATAAATAAAGGAAGTTAAACTATAAACACGAGTATTAAGAAAATTCACTAAAAATTCTATACGACTTCTTTGGAAAAAAAGAAATAACCCACCTGCTCTGATATCTTGTTATCAGTGACGTTGTCCCGTACAGACTGCTCCCACAGGAAACTCTGACAGCAGTGTTCTGGTACCCCTCGCAACATCAGATCCCTCCTCTTCTCTTCATCTACCTCTGGAACACACAGCACAAAAGATATAACATGTTCCAGGATGGACAATATATGAAGCTCCCTGTAATAAAAATAAATATCAGCCATCTTTAAAGGATTTCACACTGGGAACTGGTCTATATGAAGTCAGAAGCTTTGTGCTGTGAGGCCTCAGTGCTAACCACTGCACCACATTGTTCACATGATTGTTGACATATTGCAATTTTTTCAGACCCTTATACACAATTTTGCTGTAATTGCAAATTGCAAGTTTCCTTCAAGGATGTCTCTCTATTTGGCTACATTTAACATGCCACCCAACAATAAAGGCCAGGTCCTCTCAACTCTGCAGAGAACCAATGAAGCTTTGTTAGATTGACCGTTACAATTACAATCTTGAGGCCACTGTGCTCCTGGGAGCACCAAAAAATGGCATTTTTTAAATTTTTAATTAAATTTATAACAAAGAAATTGCAGAGGGTGCAAGGATCAGAATTTTTCCTGAAGCAAATCTTGAAGTCATACAGACTGCAGTATTTGGCTTTGCTATTGAGTATACAAAAACCATTCAGGCTGAGGGAAAGAGATTTAACTGTGAAAATCTCTCACAAAATTAAGACAGCTTCTGCTGTCTCAAAATGTAAACTCCTGAAATTTAGACCCAGGTATTTCAGTTATTTTGTATAATACTTGGCGCCTTTCAAGGGGAAGCAAGTGAATCTTCTTCATCCACCCAACAGCCCTATTATAATATAAACACAGTGAAGAACAGACAACTAGCAAAGCAAACAAACCTGTGTATGAGAAACAAGACGTGCATCAGACACTTCTGCCTGTGACACTTAAATGTAATTTCTCTTGTGCAATGGGTTTAACAGGATTGTCCTTTTCTTTGAAATTTGCCAACTGCATGTCATATTCCCATTCCTGTTTTTGTCTTTTCCATCTTTATTCCCTTACTACTGCTATTCTGCTATGGGAGCATCTGTGACTGCAAAAGTTCCAAATAAAAAAAGTGCAAACTGTGAAAAGCTATGCAGTGACAAGACTGGCTGCATATTGTAATAGAGAATAATAAAGGCCATGGTGGAAAGCAATCCTCATAGCCAGTGAATCAGCTGTTTCCAGTCACTGAGGGCATGTATGGAATACAGGGTCCTGCCAGGATTCGAACCTGGAACATCTGCATGGCCAGGCAGAGGCCCCCCGGAGCACAGAACCAGATGTGTACTCACTGACACAACCTCAGGACCAGATAAAACAGACTGATTCTAAATTCATACACTACACAAGTTCACATTAGGAAAGAGAGTACAACCATTACTGAATGATTCAAGTCTGAGGAAACCATTAGTAACTGTAAACAAACTACTCTCTCCGTCTGCCTGCGTGGTAGGTCAGATTTTACCTTGTGCCTGCTTCACACAGGGCAAAGCTTTAACCTTCTTTGTTGGTAAAGTCAGTCTGGGGTCATCTACAGTCAGACCCAGTGCTGTGCCTGAGGAGATCTCTGCAGATGAATAGATACCTGGATAATTAAGAAACTTATGATTAGCAAAAAGAGGAAAAAGTAATTGACACAAGACAAAAACAATTCACACTGAGAAAATAACAATAAACCTCTCAGTGTGTGAAAGATGTCAGCTTGTTTTTGATGCAGAGTCATCTTGCTCTCGTCTTTGCAGTGCTCAGGCCACCACAGGGAGGACTGCTGGGATTTGTTAATTTCCTTAGAAAAAAAGGAAGCAGAAAGAAAAACAGCTCTTCAGTATGAAATGCAAACATACTGCATCTCAGACGATGTGTGCTTTTCATGTTGAGAACACTGAAGTCTTTACATCACAGTCTGTAGCGGCTTCCAAAGTTTCAGCCAGGACAGAATGGGACTGTGGTCCAATCAGACGATAGCGTATGATCTCCATGGTGAGATCACTGCGAGAATCAAACAGAGTCACGAGTCAAATACAAACATTGCAAATAAAATAATCACCGCCATCTCCATTGAAAATTGTGCATCCATGCCACACATTTACTAACTTTATAACTATTCCAGTTGAGCTTGACTTCCAGGTGATCGGGGTGGAGGGATGTCTGGTTCCATCCCCCAGGATCTTCTTAGCGGGAGGTCCACTGGCATCCTTACAGCTCCACTTTCTCTTCTTCCTGGGGATGTGCAAGGCCTGAGGGGTCTCGTCAGATTTCTGTTCCGGTTCTGGGGTGGGAGCAACCTCTGCAGGTGGCATCACCACAGGCACAGCTGAAGCAACAACAGCCTCACAACACTGGCACACAGTTTGTAATTCAGAGAGAAGATCCTGGAAGGAACATGTATTATCTTGAGTTAAGTTTTCTCCCTGCTGAATCACATCTATTAAACTTCAAACTATTTTAGAGATTTCAGTAATGTATAGATCTTTAATCAACAACAACCATTTAGATGTCTAAAACCCCTCACACCTGTTTAATAGTGGGATGAGCCCAGATCCACAGCTGTCTGTGAGTAGATCCCTGCGTACGGGGTCTCCAGAGGAAGGTGACAGGGCCCAGGGGCTGAGAGGGGTAATGTCCCGCTCTGTACACAACTACACTGCCCTGTTTTCGCCCTGATACACAAAGGGTTGCAGAAAATGTAGGACCTGAAAACACACAACACACAGATCAGGATCTGTCTTGCAAAAGTGATCTGAATCTCAGTGAGATTTCCTGATTAAATGAAGATTAAATAAATGTTTTTTTCAACCACAGAAATGTAATTAGCCTCTAAATGTAAATGTGCACTGATAACTTGTCACACTGTGTGATTCAATACTCAAACTCAAGACTCCAACAGGCTCAAGCAGAATTACACTGTACAATCTCCTGATATTTTTAAAGGGCTAACAGAAAGACAAGCTTATGTATTTGTTGTTGGGTTGAGGAACATTCGTACCAGTCTCCTTGCTCGTCAGTTGTGACAGAGAAGCCAGCAGCTTGTCCTCCTCTCCCTGTAGCTCTATGCAGCAGTAGTACGACAGATCCTGAAAGGACCAAACCAGAAGGATTATGCTGATTTCTCTGCTTCAGTACAATCCTAAATTTATGAAGTACATGAAGTGCAGCACACATTACCATTCTGTGTGGTTACCTGCAGTAAACAATGGGTGCTCATGGCTCTGTAGCAGGGGCGGTAACATTTATACGTGGGTCTATCCCCAAGGCAGTAACCCCACTTTTTAACCATGTGAAAACGCTTGGCGTGCCAAATGTGCGTCTCCAGCCACACGTTCTTCCTCTGACGACGGTTGAACTCCAGCAGGAGGTTTCCATGCCGACGCCGGGCCTTGCGGCTCTTGCTCTTTGTCTGTTCTTTTTTCTTCTTTGAGGCAGCCTGGAGGCTCTTCTCCCGCTACAAGTGGAAGGAAAGAGAAATGTCACTGACCAGTGGAGAAGGAAAAAATCGACAAAGTTTGAACTGAAGCTTCACATGTCCTGAACTTTACCATTCTGTTGGCCACGTCTCTCAGTCTGCGAGGGAGCCGCTTGGTGTTGTGGCTCATAGCCCGTCTCCTCATGTGCTTGGGCAGGGCTCCGAACACGTGGCAGCTGCCTGTTGTCTTGGTCACGGCTTTCAACATAGCACTCACCTCTGCCGCCCTGGCCCTAGCAAAAGCACCAGCTGGGTAGAGACGAGAGTGTGGGAGAGTTTTACTTGATGTTAACTTGATTGACTGCAATCTGTGACACTGCATTTGTAGCTGGACTAAACTTCAACAGAACAGAAAACCAACTCCACATGCGTGAAATGGGTATAAAAATAAAAACACTAGACTGAGCATTTTCTATGACTTGTAGTATTACAAGCAAATTAACAATGGCTCTCAGTAGTTATCAGGATTACTCACTGGACAAATAAAAAACAAATAAATGATGCTGTGCAGCATGAACGTCTATACTGTCTTTACCAGAGATACATTTAGGCATTTCACTAGCGTAGCCTCCTCCATCTTTCTGGTGTCCACAGACCCATCCACCTCGCTGGCGAGGAGTCTTCTCTTTTTCTGCAGATGAATGGATGTCATACAGAACCTTTTATCATTTGCATGCAAAACTGACAATGTGTCCAACTGACAGATAATCAAATTATAACGCTGGCATAGGCTATGTGTCATGTACATAATTAATGGTGTTATTGTTTATAATGTCAATCCTAGGCTTTTAACTATCATCTGATACATGCAGAGTCAGTGATAAACAGAGGTGACAGACAGGCTACAGACTGACATGTGATGACTATACAGCAGCAAGTGAACTTGTAGTGGAGAGAAGAGCATATCCAGCACCACAACAGCAGATGAGAGATAAACTGAGAAGGCAGTGTAAGCTACCAGAGGTCGAGGTGTCCCCTCCATTCTGTCTGCTGCTCTCCACTCTAGCAGAAGATGGATACTGCACACTGACGGGCTGGTTTCTCATCTTCTTCTCCCGCATCTTCACTTTAGCACCAGACATTTTCTAACGTTACAAAGAATCAAGAAGGAGCGATTGAGACGCCAGCTGACACAATAAATCAGCTATTTGCTAAAAGAAAGCTGACACTCCGAGCAGATACATGACTTGCCTACTTGTTAGCTGACGTTAGCGTTAGCTAGGTAGCTACATTACGTTGGTCTACATAAAGTGCTATGTTCACAGCAGCAGCAGCACAATAAAAACAACATATCCAAAAATATAAGTACGAAATAGCTTCACCTGTACACTCCTCCGTGTCAGTGTATGTCAGAAACCTTGTTCCAGCGTCCTGTCTTCCTTCAGTTAGCTACCATGTGAGTATTGCTCATGTGGAGACTCTCGACTGACCGCTGCGATGTGCAAAAAACTGCGTCACGTGATTACACGAAGACCGCCGAATTAACACGAGCGCTAACGCTACTATTCTGCTTTTGTCTATTTTGTTATTATCTGTAAAGAAATAATTTATCGGCAAAAATACTGTGTTCTTTAAGTTAAACAATGGCCAACTTCTGTATTTCTACCAAACTTAATCTCACTTCTGAAAAACTGTGTTTTCGGTCACGTGGCAGACATCTTGCAGGCCGTAGCGGTCAGAGGAGAGTTTACCTTTGCTCCTTTCTGGTGGTGTAACGTTTGCTTCGGGCTGTCAGACGTTCATGGGATTTGTGTAGTGCACAAAACAAACAACACAAGGTATGTTAAAAATCAGCATACTCTCTGATCAGATTTGGTCACTTTTCCTAATCGTTTATTCTTGAATTGAGTAAGAAGTGTTTCCTTTCCTATATTAATACCAAAAATATATTTTTTGCGTGTCTACAACGAGTTTTACGGCAAATCAGTTCTGACGTTTTTTGGTAATCCCGTGCTCTTTTCCCTTCTTGCTTGAGTTCACTGTATGTCACACTCTCACTGCACTTGTCTTCATCCACTTGGGCTGATATATTCCCTTTAGGATGGCTTCATTGATCAGGAGGATCATCAGCACAGCGAAAGCTCCTGCTGCTATCGGCCCGTACAGGTGAGAGGCCCATCAGCCCTGCGCAGACGCACTAACAGGCGAAATAACACGTTATAAGAGCAGGAGTTGGTGAGAGAGTTATGACGTAGAATAGTTGTAATTACACCGTCTAATATATTAATAAACCTTTTTTTTTTTTTTTACAAAATCCTAATGTATCATTACATACACTTTATGAATTTACTGTCCGGTTTTTACTTACTACACCAGGAATGACCAGAAGACTTGAACCGTTCTTTAGTAGAAATAACTGTTTGTCTCCCAGTCAGGCAGTGGTGGTAGATCGGACAGTGTACGTCTCAGGACAGCTGGGGATGGATCCTGCCAGTGGACAGCTGGTGCAAGGTGGCGTCCAGGCTCAAACGAGACAGGTGACCCTTTCACAACACCATCCATGAGCACAGCATAATGAGAAACCGTGTCTCCCAAAAGCAATCAAAAGAAAAAGGTCACACACAGTATATTTAAAAATATCCCCACCCCCCAGGCTCTTGTGAACATGGGTGAAATCCTTGAAGCTGCTGGATGTGGTTATGAGAACGGTGAGAAAAGCTTCAGCACCTGTAGGAGAACTTCACGCTGTACAGTCCAGTTATTTTGTTGTTGTTCCCAGCAGTTGTGAAGACCACAGTGCTCCTAGCTGACATGAACGACTTCACTAAGGTCAACGATGTTTACAAGCAGTGTAAGTATGAAGGGTTTAATTAGTGTTGTGATTTTCTTAATGTGCTGGTGTCATGTCTCTTTGACTCTTACCGAGCGTTGATAGTTCTTATGTGACTTCACAAGCAAAGGTTCACCAGTTGAATTGTTCCAGTCAGATTTTGCCACTGGGTGTCAGCACAGACCAGATAACCCACATTAACCATGTGTACTATGTGTATTGGTTGCTGAGTGGGTGACGTTTCACAGAAACACAGATCCTGCACACACTGGTCTCATTTTTACCCAGAACTTCCTGCTTTTTTCTCTGGGTGTTTATTTTCTCTGTAGAATCTATTTATGAGAAGCAGATTTTTTTATTTTATTATTCATCCATATTGCAAATGTGCCAAGCAGATCACCAGACCAAATGAAATAACGAGAATGACTGTGGCATAAATTCTCTCAGCCTAACGGCGCAGTGACAACAGTGTTTTCCATTCATGTCTGCGTGAAACAAGTTGGGACACATTAACTTCTGGTGACAAATTGACCTACTTTCCTTTGCTTTGCACTAGAGTTCAATCTGATTGAAGTTTTGACCCACAGAATATCAAGCTCAATCCAGATGTTTGAGATAGGGGGTGGGACTGACCTCTCATTCGGAAAATAAAGTTTGTTCATCTTCTTCTCTTACAGTGGCACAGAAAAGGGGCTATTGGGCTTTAGTGAGTGTGAAAACGGTTACAGACCCTACCCTATCTCCTGTTTCCCCCTGCTTAGGTCATTCCATGCGAGTAAATCTTGCAAAGATTTTTAGATTTTGCAGAATTAGGTCAGATTGCACATGAACAATTCAACAAAGGTAGGAGAAGGATCTGGTCTGTGCATGTCCTCACTGTCCACTGAAAAGGTAGTGAACCACACAGATTTATCTGTGTCTCTATCAAGGGTGTGCAGGGCTTTTAAGTAGCTACTGCTGTGGATTTGTTGCACTACATTTCCCAGAAATCCTCACTGTGTGTGCATCAATGTAGTTGTTTTGGATTTTTCTATTGATGCAGTATGAGTTTTATATGGTACGTCACAGTGGACTGTGTTGACTAATTGGTGTAATTTTCTGTTTTGTACTTAAAGGAAACTAGACAATATAAAATATAAAATTAACAGGAAAAAAACTAAATGACAAACATTTCATATTATGTGACACCTGTGAATGTGTCTCTTCTGTAGTCTTCAGAACAAACTACCCCGCCAGAGCCGCCTATCAAGTTGCTGCTCTTCCCAGAGTAAGTGTGTCTTTAAGACTTGCGATGTGTGGGAATTGATTTTTGGGAATCTTTAGGACAAACTGAAAGCACTCTCCACTTCCTCTCTGTCTTTCTTTTTCAGGATGGACTGGTTGAGATTGAAGCGGTTGCTGTTCTAGGCCCTCTGAGTGATGCTTCCTAAAAAAATTAATATGCCTTGATTTGTAGACCAAGCACAATTAATGAAGCATCATTCCCTCATACAGTAGTACTAATCATTTTTATTAGTGACGTATCATCTTTTGTACAGTTTTAAGTGCTTAAACGCTGTCATGAACAGACTAACAGCAGTCAGGCTCTGAGCACTTTCTCCCTACTAACAATGACGAGATGACATGAGGATCAGGAGACAACAGTGCATTTTAAATACCCCCCCCACACACACACACACTCATATTTCATAGCTGAAAAGTATTGAAGCTCGTTAGCTGTATTGGATAACCTTATCCCCCTGTACTATCACAAGCTTTGTCCATGACAGCGTATCCTCTCTCATTATGCCAGATGATGGATGATCAAGTATTCAGTTCAGGAATAACTTGTTAATTAACTAATCCTTAACTAATCCTGTTTGACATTCACTGTGAGCATAGGCAGTTCACAGTTCATTATTTAATTTAATTTATTTAGCTTCAAATGCAAATGAAACGTCTAGCACACTAACTCCATTTGCATGTGTGACAAGGCATTTGACTGTAAATGCTTCGTCAACTTTATTGTAGTTCAGAGTTTGCATAACAGGGATAAGTCAACACAGACTACTGAAGGGTGGCATTGGCAGGTTTTTATTCCATCAAAACTGCACATTCACTGATTGAAATGATTAGCCTCTACTGTCCATTACATTCCAAACAACAGATCATGTCTAGTTTATTGTTCATCAATAAATTCATTTTATTTTCATCAATTCATTTGCTCATTAAACTATGAGACATATCAAGAACATTTTAAGATATTTCTGGCATTAAAGGGCGACTTCAGTGATTTTCAACTTCCTGTGGTTCTTCATGGAGTAGTACATGTACACTACACACTACAATCCAACACACTGCACCTGATGATCACTAAAAACTGTTTCTGTATCTGTTCCACACACACACACACTGTCTTGCCTTTCTGTCTATAATTTATCGTCTATAACTTACCGTTTTTCACAACCAACCCTGTAACTGTTGTCTGCAATCTATTCTTTGTTGTTATTGTCAATGTCTGTACTGTCCTAGAAGAGCCACAAAAGACCACAAGCAAATTCCTTGTATGTGCTAGCACACTTGGCGAATAAAGCTGATTCTGATTCTGAAAAGTTTGGACACATACAG
>JAUBNQ010000008.1:20467486-20487084 GCA_032353495.1 Ctenopoma kingsleyae | reverse complement strand
GGCTACTTACTGGCATCATCCATGACATCCAGGTCATTAGCCAACTCAGCGCTGGTCAGGTGGTACTGCTCAGGATCGCTGAGTGCTGTGAGCAGGATGAGTAAGACCACAGCATTGATGAGCTTAGGGACAGAAGACATATGGGCAGATAAAGCACACAATATGGACAGACAGACAGACAGACAGACAGAGGCAATGTGGACAGTGGAAGAAGAGAATGATGATTTGTTTTTTCATACTGCCAAACAATAATCTACAGTACACAAGCTTTTTATTTTGGTGTGGCTAACACAGTTAATTATGCAGGTGACTCATACATTCCCACTGATCAGGTGAAGGTAATGGAAAATTCTTTTGCTCTCAACAGGCCAACCCCGACACAAAACCCTGCTACCTGAAGAGGCCCGCTGCTAATTTATTCATATGGAGCAGAGGGAGGATTTCTTTTTCCACATGGGGTGTTTGGTTTAGTTAACACACTGGTCCAAGCACACTGCACGCAGTAAGAGTTAACAGCACCAAAGTCAGGGTGCATATTCAGTATTTTCACATTTTCATTTAGGATAACAATTACTCACACTATAAACTTATTAAAAAATTATTATTTACAACAAGCCAAAGTGGAAGTGGAGTGAGAGTACACCTCAGTAGCTTCAAGTTTAACAAACTAATAAAGTCTACCAGGACAATAAACTCCAGTATAAATTTATTCATAAAGTCCAGCAAACACCGTGAATCCTGGATGTCTACATGGACGCAGTGAGAGACAGACAATAGGCGGTGCTCACCATGTACCAGACCCCCAGGATGATGGTTCCTGTGCGGACATGGCAGCACAGACAACAGCTTGCGGAGAACCAGCGGTCCCACGGAGAGATCATCATGTTCGCTGAGCAGGACGAGCAAGACCCGAGCGCCTATGTTCTGTCCGCTACTTATCACCGTGAGCAGCTTAACGGGACGAGGCGGCCGGTGTCAAGCCAGCGTCAGAAAACGCACTTCCGGTTTCAGAATAAAACCCCCATAAAGTACCCAGTATACATTTTTACTATGAAGCCTAAAGTACATGAATGTTATAAGAGAAATGTTGTTCAACTATAATTTAAACGCATCTAATTTATACAAAGGTATATAATTGTTTGTTTGTTTTTTAGTTCTTTATTCCATCACATTTTTTTCTATTGATTCATCAGCCAGTTGTTTTCTCAGCTAAACAAATAAATCATTTAGTTTACAAAAATCCGGAAAATATTACATATTATACACAATTTCAGAAGCAGTTAAGATAATGGATGGATGGAGATTTTACAATAATTGATAGTCATAATATGCTCAGTGGTCAAAGAAGAAATAACCAGCATGACACATAGGTGTCTATAAAGACAGCAAAATGTTCATGATCAGAAAAGGATGATGAATATACGGTAATGCTTATTTCTTTAGGCCATATCTGTATCTCCTTTGCGCTCTTATTGTGACGAAAAGCACCTATTTCCGGCGTTGTTCTCGTTAACTGTACCAACTTGACAGCAGGATGAGGACACATTTAGTCTGATAAACACCAGCTTGTGTCAGACTAGCGAGGATCAAATCCGGTGATGTAAGCCGTCATTTCCAGAAAGTTATAGCGGTGGTTTAAATTAAATACGTTCACCTGGAAAATTACGTCATGTGTTAGTTGGCACAGCAGTGTTTGTTCTGTCTGTTGTGTGTACAAAGTGCCACAAACCCACTTATAGAAAAACTGGCCTTTATTTAGTCTTTTTACATATGGCTTAAGCTTTTCTTTTATTACAAACAGGTTTTACAAAAGGATCTGAAGACTTCCGAATTAACCACGGTTGGAAAATCGTGAAGAGGTCGATGACACTGCAATGGTACATCTACAATCAGAGGGTCCCACACAGCTCCGGCCACAAAAGCAGTCACAGATAAGTAAAAACAGCCACAGTTGTCTCGACACACCGCAGTACAACATCAGACAAGGGACAAATCAGATGGACTGAGTCAATGAACTGTTGTAGTCACGTGTAAATGAAAAATACAGAGCACACGATTCCCTTTTCTGCACTGAGTGATGCTCTTATTTCATGTAAGTCACAACGTTTATGGCCTGTTGAGCCAAAACCGCTGACATGGGGTGGAAAAAAGAAAAACTGATCTCTCCTTTCTTTTAACCAAATAACGCTCACTGTACCGTCGTGGCTCACAAACATCAGAGCAAAAATTTTTTAAAAAAGGAAAAAAAAGAATGCAAGCAAAAGCTAGTTCAGCATTATGGCCCAGTGTCGTTCCACCTGATGCGAGTCGACCATTCTCATTCTCAACACAGTAAATTCAACTCATCAGGCATTACAACATCAATTTTCTAGACATGATCAGTATTTCTACAGGTCTAATTACTACAGTACATCTCATTCAATCCATTATTTGATTCAGTGGAATTAGACACAATCAGAGTATCAAATGCATACTTAAAAATCATTAACACCGCCATTACGTTAAGATTGCACTGCATCTAGTTTTCAATGATCCACCAACTGACACTCAACGTGTATAAAAGTTGTGTTCATCTTCCAGACAGGATTTAAGGTTAAGTCCATCACGATGACCTTTGTTTTAAAGTTCTTGTCACAAAAGGTGTTGCATAAACAGGATATTAAAGTCTTTTTGCATACAGAGGTCTGCAGAATGGACTCTGTCTCATGTCTCTCTCCTCGCCTTCTTCTTCTTTGCTGGTTTGGCCGCTTGGCTCTCCTCAGGTTTTTCTGTCAGAAGACGAAGAAAAAAAAAAAAAAGATGAGTCACAACTCGAAACGCGTGATTCGCTGCATCATATCAGGAGGATCACATTGTTTTGATTTACTGCTAAAAAGAGATTGAAGGATTTTATCTACAAACTGGGTGCAACTCTTAAAGTGTTGGCCCAGACACCTTTTCTGTGCTTTTATTTTAGTTTATTATCACACTTGCCATTGTAAAACAAGTGGATAAAAACAAAGATTCATTTTTTATGAATTTCACATTTATGTCTGAAGAGTCATAATTAGTTTCAAGTGACAATCTACCGTGCTTACTTTGTTGTGTTGGAGCAGGAAGGTTGTTCTGCTTGGCAGTGGGCTCTCCATCCACTGGCTTCTGTGGCACTTGTGTGACGGGGGGTTTCTGGGATGTGTTGTCCTTTACGGGTCGCTCCACTCTCACCTACAGAAAAAGCAAGAGAGGAGAGAAAAGGAAAAGATGACATTAAATAGAAATGAAATAGGAGAGAAAAGGACACGTTCTGTGGGTCAGGAGGAGAAGTGGCACATTATTGTGTCAGATATCGTCTCTGCTGACCTCGGCAGCAGCTGCTTTGACAGGCTGGACGGCAGCAGTTTTCTCCTGAACAGCTGGCTGCTTCTTCACTGAGGCTGCAGGTGCTACCTCCTTCTCTGGCTCCTCGCCCTTCACAGCATACAAGAAAACGAGCTCGGTTAACATCAACCAGGTTAAACGTTAGAAATGCCAAAGACATTTGAAATGTGAACTAGATAAGTGTGTGTTTTCCTGACTGGCAATTACCTGGCCAGTTGCTCCTCCTTCCTCTGCAGCCTTCTTCTTCTTCTTTTTCTTCTTTTTACTTTTAGTCACCCCATTAGCACCCGTTTCCACTTTGTCCTTTTCATCATCATCCTCCTCCTGAGGAACACCAACAAAACATGACTAAGAAAGAAAGCAGGAACAAAGAAGTCAAAGTGTGGGTGTAAAGAGCAGTTTGTACACATCATCACAGTCCTGAAAAAAGGTGGAATCAGAAACAGTTGATGAACCATGTGGATGTGTCATGAGTGTTCAATATTCTTTAAAAAAATGAGTATGTATTTACTCTGTAGAAGGTCAGAGAAAAACAGGACATGCATCCTGTGGCCTGAGCACAGAGTAATCAATTACTGGGGTGGTGTTGGTAACTCCCATAATACTTAGTTTTGACCCTGTTAGTCTGCGTGTGCTTACAGTGGCTGCGGTCAGAAGATTAACCTTGGCAGGCTCAGGGAGAGGCTGCTTCTGAGCAGGAGGGGGTTCAGGGGTGGGTTCTTCATAGTTGCCCCAGGCTTCAGAGGGGGCGTTCCAGTCAGAGCTGGGGTCGACTGAACCACCATCTGAAAAACAGAGTGAGATTTAAAATAAAAATAAACCTCCTTCGGCAGTGGTTAAAATGCTTCTAAAGATCTGAACTTGTTGGGTCATTGACTTTGTGTTGTTGTAAAATAACTGATGTTACAAAGAAAGTAAAGACAAAAAATAAAAATAAAAACAAATCAATATATTTTACTTACTGAGTCCAGACCACTCATCATCCACTCTTTGCTGACTGAGCCAAGGCAGCTCGCTCACAGGCTTGGGCTCTACAAGAGACAAGAGGCAGTGAGTTAACCTGCCAGGCACATGTTAGGGGAACTACGCCATCTAGTGGCAAATCATATGGGCTTCTACTTACCAGCGGTACCAACTCCCAGTCCAGTGAAAGTCAGATTTAACTCAGTTCCCCTCTCAATTACAGTCCATGAATCTGAAACACACATTTCCCATATGCTGTGATATAACTGTTCAGCACTATGAAGTACTGATTAACATAAATAAAAATAATCATTCGGGACTGTTAAAGTTTCACATTTCTAAAAATAACTATTTACTGACCACATACAGTCCAGGGACTGTTTTTAAATCATGTTTGCAGCATTCATTCACAACTTTTTGGTCTCTTAGACCTTCAGGTATCTAGAGAGGGCATTACATCGTTCCACTTATGTAGGATGGGTGAGAGTAAGACAACAGGTGGAATGATGATAATTTAGCAGTCACTAACCACCCAGTGAACCTTTGACACTGTTGCTGACAAACAGTACCAGGCAGCATTTGTAAATTACCATAAATCTGTAAATGATTACACTAACATATGCAGGGTTCAACAATTGACAACAGTTTTGTGGTAGAGAGAAAATATTCCTACCATCAATCTCTGGTCTCCACACCTTCGCTGGTTCTCTACTGGTTGTCCAGGGGCCGGTCTTCTTAGCAACACTGTGAGGAACCTTGACTACCACGTCAGTCATCGCTGCAGTCACTGCTGCCACCTCGCTGCTGTTAACTAAACCAGGAGAACAGAGGAAAGAGCTGCCAACACATCTAATGCAGTGTAATTCATCATTACACAAAAATGAGCTATAATTGGGGTGTGATTGTTACCTTGAGAGACAACAGCCTCCACCTTCTCTGCCTTCACTTTCGTAGATTCTCCTGGAGAACAGGTTACAAAACAGTTCATGTATGCAACAAACACAGAGAGCAGACACAAACACTTCAGCAATAGCACTTCAAGGAAAATTCACTGGAGACATGATTTCAATTCCCATACCTTGCCTGTATTTATAGTGTGACCTGTCAAGAGACCAATCAAAGGCAACAACAGCAGATAAAATTAGCTCTCTCGAAATGTTAAATTAGGATGTTTGTCCATGATGGTTTTCTGCTTTGTCTGCTTGTATACACGTAGAAAACATGCGACTTCTACAAACTCCTTCGCAATTCCCAATAAGAAAACCTCTCAGAAGAAGAAAATCACAACCTAAATGAAAATATACACGATCAAAGCCACCTTTTTTCTTCTTCTGGCTTGCAGACGCAGGGGCTGCTGGGGCCACAGGTGCAGCAGGGGCCTTTGGCTCCTCTCGGGGAGCACTCACAGGTGTGTCCCCTCCGCCAGGACTGGCTGAGCCATCACTGGAGTTTTTGTCCTTCTTGCGTTGTTCACGTTTCTCTTTGTTGCTGACCTTGGTCTCCCATGTGCCTGAAAAGTATGTGAGTGCATTGTTTGGAATTACTTGCAAAATACTCTAAAGGGTTCATTGTGGGATTAGTGAGAAAATGTGTTATGGATTAGTCGGGATGAAGGAATTGATGCAGAGACTGTTAAAATACACACCAAATACATCTGAGCTGAGAAACAACTAAATGTTCTGCAACAATATGTGCTGTGTAAATCAAGTTTATAACTAAGACTTTATTCCAAAATCACTACAGAAGTGTCCCTGTGTGATGCAGTGGCCTTGCTACTGAAAACAGTGGCTTAATAAAGAAATTAATTAAACGATAGGGCTCCTCAAGTGACTGAGATGATACCCAGGCATCACTTTGACCAAAACAAATGAATTATGATGCCATTAAAGATATTTCACCTTCCTCTGGTTCTTTGCCATCTGTAGTCACCGTCTTGGGCTCCTTCAAAGCCTGTTTGGCCTTTTTCTTGGACTTCTTTACCTATAAGGAGAAACGATGAGCATCAAGTGGAAAAGAAAGCCAGTGCATCTAGAAAAAAAGAACTTTAGATTTAGAAACTGGGCTTAATCAAACAGTGGAAGGGCTACATTGAGTATAATATGAAGTATTAATTATTTCATGTGAAAGAAGAACAAGTAGGCAAGTGCCTCCATGCTGACTGAACCATGGACCGTCAATCAAATGTGCATGCTCCAGCCACATCTATTTATAAGTGAAACTACATCCACTGACCGACACCTACTAAATCTGTTACATGCTCTTTTTGTAAATACTATTTCGATCTCTTGGCATCTGCACATTTATATATTCTAACTCCATCATCTTCAAGACTATAGTTTGTGTTACTATATGAAAGGTTGCAACCTCGTGCTGCTCTAAGCCAGGAACCATCTTTCAGGATTTTGCTGCACCTGCAAGTTAAAGACTGTAACCCAACACTAGCAGCTGCTCTAGTTACATCAATGCAGGGTGACAGTGAGAAAACGTGGTATTTTCACAACTGCGATTCACTGCATTGGTGATCAGACTTACAACTATTAGCAGCTAGGAGCACCTCGTTCACTTATCCTCGTCCATCAAAATGGAAACAAACTAGTTCACGCCACAATATTGTGTTAAGTGTGTGTGTTCCCCTAAGTCGTTGTTACGACAAATTACCTCTGCAACCTTGTCAGCCTTGACTTCTGGTGGAGGCGGATGGTGATGTGGCACTATCTCTTCGGACACTATGGTTTCTTCCTGTGGTTCAGCAACAGCTCTTCCATTAGGCTGGGCTTTCTGGAGAGACCACGTGAAAATAAAACGTGAAGTGGACACAACAATTTCCTGCTATATTACTCCAAAGTATTCAATAAATAAGACAATCGGAGGCTAACGCTGTAACAATATGCAAACTAGCGTTAACTGTCAATGAGACGTTAGCATGACAGCTAGCCCTGCTAACGGTGTGGTTATCATGCTAGGCATGGGTGTAACGTCAGATTAGTTTCATTTACGTACTTTTTCTGCTTTCTTCTTCTTTTTCTTCGGTTCCTCAGATTTAACAGGTTTACTGACACCTCGCTTTATGTCGACGCCGTCGTCGACGTGGCTTAAAGCGGGTCGTTTCTTGAAAAGAGCCCGGCAGACTGAGGCCCACAGGGCGACCATCAGCACCAGCCCGGTACATGCCGCAAAGAGGATCACCCATGGCGGAATAAGCTCAGGCTTCAGTCCCAAATCCACGCCGAGCTCGGAGCGCACTAGCTCCAGGCCTTTGGACAACAGTTCATTCAGACGTTTTGTAAGCAGCTTGACCTGCTCAGAGGCCGCGTCCTGCCACTGCTCCATTTGTATTGTTTCTCAAACAGTCCGATTAGTCACGCTTTGCTTGCCGCTATTAGCTGCACTAGCCTGCGGTGCTAGCTAAAAATAAAAGAACGACTTCGACATGATGGAAAAAAATAAATTCATCACCTTCTCCGCCAGCAACATGGGCTTGTCAGACAGCGAGCTAGCTAAGCAAATCCCGTGGGGCTGAGGTTACAAACTGATTTAGCTAATTAGCCACTAGCTAGCGGATATCATCATAAGATAATACGCTACCGTTAGCTGACCATCGCAATGAATGTACTGTGACCGTGAGTGAAGCAGGTTCACCTCATATGGCTCAGTTTTCACTGGAGAAGAAACGCTGCCTTCAGGGCGACTTGTAAACCGGAAATTCCAGGATGTAAATCTCAACTGCGTATCTTAAAATGCTTGTCCAAAGGGGCAATTTTAAAAAAAGGGGCTGTTTTGTAGTTAATTGTTGAAGAGAACATATTAGAATACTTAGTAATTCTCAGACTGAAGAGTGAATAAGAGACACTTTAATGATTTATTCTTGATCTTGCTTTGATTTAATCAAGACATAGCTCTGCTTTAATATTTGTTGTCACATTTGTTGTTAATGTCCATTAACCCCGTTTCATTTGCCATACAGAAAAAAAATCAATAAATTCCTGACTTCAAACAACTACATGAACGCAACAAAAAAGCGCGTCTAACCACCAATAAAATGGGCGGGGCTGTGATCTCTTCCACGCTGATTGGCCAAAAAAAATACACGAGTCCTGTTACTACAAAATTATATATGGGGTGTATTTTGTCAAATACTGTCTTACATTGCTTTTCCAGTCATACAAATGTTGTTTAACTTTACTTTGACTCTTAACATACACAATGCAGAAAAAATAAACACAGAACAACTTCTTTGCATCCAAGTTTATTTTGAAATTCCCTACTCCCCCTGTACAAGAAAAAAAGGACTTTCCACAAAGGCAGCAGTGAACTGTCAGTGACTAGTACTTTTCTAGGGAAGGAAAAAAAAAAAAAAAACTTATAATCACAGTGTGTCTTTTCTTCTTTTTAAATACTTCTACTGCTGTCATCTTTGGCTGGGTTACGGCAGACAGCTTTCTGTCAAACCAAATTCCTGGGAAGCAAAGGTTTAAGCCAATAGAGCAGAGCTGTGGGCTGCAGACGTTTAACAGTGCCAATGCAGGAATGTTCTGGACTGTATACCTCTTCTTCATTAACACAAAAGGAAAAAAGAAAAACACTTAAAACTGAAATAAAAATAACAAGCTGTTTGTGTTCACAACACAAACAAATATTACCGCCTGGGGAGATGGCGACAGTATGTTGAATTTCATAAAATTGTATAGACAAAAAATAAATCTACAAAAATGGAGCTAAGTAAATATTACACAACAGTAAACATGTTTTTTTTCTTTTTTTCCTTTTTTAAGCTCTTCTGTCGAACCTCTACACAAAACCAAAATTCTTGGTCTTGATGGCTAGCAGGAGTTTCTGTTTGAGTATTTGTTTTGAAGAATAAAGTGGCACGTAGAGACGTGAGATGCAAGTATTGGCTGTGGGGAGGTGCTGGTCGTCTGGAGGCCGGATGGTGATGGAGGGCATGGGCTGGAAGCCCTCCTCGCTGGCTGGCAGAGACGGGCTGGAGGTCCAGAAGTACACCTGAGGAAGAGGAAATAATTATTCACATTTATCACCTTAGTATTGGGCAACATTAACTGAGCATAATTAACACCAAAATGGCAACAGATTGGTTTCCAATCTATAATTATGAATTTAATGAAAAGAACAACAGACTTACCAGATCTTGCCTCTCAGTCATGCTCATCTTCTCCACTATGGACCAAAACCAGCGTTTAAACTGCAGTAGTTTGTCTGCATTTTCCCCTGTTAGAATAAAATCACGTCTTTGCTCAATATAATGCATCAGAAATTTACAACACTACATCTTCAGTACTGAGTAAATAGCCATACCAGATTCATCATTGAAGGAGGTGAAGCTGATGAGCATCTGGACATTGACCTCTCCACAGCCATTGACCAGCAGCCTGAAGTCCTCAGCAGTTAAGTCCTCCAGAGCATTCTTAGGAAGTACATCTAGCAAACCCTTCCTCATTGCCTAACACAGACAGAACCCATACAAAGAGTGAAGAAACATTTAAAGACTGACAAAATATTTTTCTATATTTTTGTAACAGTTAACAAATCCCAAAAGACCATAAATCTATGAAACTAGAAACTGATTTCTGATCCATCTCATTGTCCACAAACCAAACACAATAGTGAGCCACAGTTTTCACTAATGTGTTTAAATTACAAAAAAGTCTGGGTATTTTAGTTTATCTATAAAAAGTAAAGATCATCACTCTCAGTCTCTTGAAAGCAGCTCCTGTAAGGCAGATGCCACTGCACATACAACAAGTGATATTTAAATGTGATGGATTAACTGAACCATACTTGTAGCACTTGAGTATTCACAAGAGAAAATACAAGCGATGTGTGCTGAGAGGAAGAGAGTGAGGGCGACAGCTGACACTAACATTATCCCATTGACTAATGGTGAGGCAGAGCTATGGGAGACTGGTGGTACAGCTGCCGTCAGCATTCAACAGTGCTGAGGCAAATGCATACATTAAATGCTAAGCTACGATGAATGGGACGAGCTGGAGCAAATGGCAAAGACCTGACATTGAACAATCCTAGAGCCACGTACAGAACACTTCATTTTCTAATGTTAATTTGTGCCAGCTGAATAAGTAGAAAAAGGCTGACTGTTTACAATACAGTGTTCACTAGCATGTCCAATGACGTCAGCAGAGTGTGAAAGTGATGGCCGCTATTCGTCAGTGGAGCTGATCATAGATAAACTCAAGTGGCCTTTTTTTTTAAAATGAAGAAACATGTCACCAGTGGTAACAGTGGTCATTGATGTATAATTAATAGTTCTTGACCACAGAGCTTCATAGAAGAAATAAATAAGCTGAATCATGTTCTAGATTCAGATGTTATGGTTAGTAGGTGTAATTCAATCAAAATAACCAGCCTTATATAGTTTGATAGTATTTTACTTACATGAAGAGGCTGCTCAGCCACCACCAACATTCTGTACTCTGCATACTTCCTCACATACTCGTACACATTAATGGGAGTAACTGGCATGTTGACGCCACCGGACAGAAGCTCCACCTGAACCAGGAAGAATAAGGCATCAACAAATCACTTTATTACAAACATATTTCACAAGCAGAGTGCACAGTATATTTAAAGAAATCTTTATAGTGTGAGCGAGTGACTGAGATTCTGATTCTCTGGTCAAAAGATGAAGCTCTATTTTATTTTATTTTTAGTCTGAACTTAATAACACTGAAGGAAAAACATTCAGTGTTATACAACATCTATGACAGTGTAGTCCATTACCTGTCCAGATCCCTCCTCTTTGCACAGGTCAATGGCAAAGGCCAGGTCCATTGCAGCAAATACTGCATCTGCTTCACCAGCCTGTGAGTGGCGGATCAGTTGCCGCAGGCTTTCGTACATGACTGGGTCAAAGAATGCAAAGTCGTGCCAGTTCACCTGCAGTAAGAAATATAAGCACATTTAACAACTTCCTTCTGAAAAGGACCAAAATCATGGAGCAGAGTCTAAAAAGATTTGCTCATACCTTCCTCCCGAGCAGCACCTTGATGACATGTCTGTTCAATGTGATTGGACAGAGTTCATTCTGCAGCAGACATAACCCCAGAATTCTGGAAAAAAAACACAACACAATGCTTTTGTTTAACTCAACTCAAGTTTCAATATATTTACCTCAGATTTATCAGCTTATTTCTATTTTTCCAGATTAACAAAATACAATCATTCTGTGACACAACCAAGAGAATAATTCATTACCTGCCAATGTTACGGAAGCAGTTGAGTCTGGCCTCTGTGTTCTTGCCAGGCCGTGGGGAGTAAAAGCCTCGTTTGCCTGGTTGGTAGAAGAGCGGAGCATTGTCATCCCCATCGTCTGGATCGTCCAGCTCCATGTCCACCACACTGCGGGTTGAACCATGACGCTTACGGTTCTCCTGCTGCTACAACCACACATAAAAAGGAGGGGAGGGCTGTGTTAATTATGGCAAAGTGGTTGTTATTTAAGACTATATATGCAGAAGTATTTATTGTGATTTCAAGAATAAAAGAAAAAGAAATCCATATGCCAAAGCAGTCTTGTTGGTTCAGAATAACAGAAACCAAATTAATCATTACAGGGTGTGACAATAAAAAGTGGAAACAGAGAGATTTCTACTTGTGTTTTCTCTGGAGCTTCCAGGAGACCCAGGTCCAATATACTGTCAGCACCATTTTCCCTGGAAAAATAACAAATGCTTTCAGTTAATCTGTCAAACTTCAGTATCTTCAGATGTTTACTGAACATTGTTCAAGTGATACCCATTAAAATTCAGGTAGGTTCTTGACGCACTTTATTTTGGGATCATGTAACAGTTCTCAGTTCAACATCTATGTGTTTGACGAGCTAACAAAACGCACTGTGTTCCACGTCTATGGCTGCATCACTAGCTGTTCTTTTACCTTCCATGTGCAATAAGAAGCTCCATAGCCTCTTCCACTCTGGCTCTGAGAGAATCCTCACTTGCCAGCAGCAGCAGCAGCTGTGCAGGGGACAGCTCCAGCAACATGCCTGTGATTTTACTGGCAAACGCCTGAGGATACACAAGCGCAGTACAGTCAAGAAAAACAACCAAATCCAAACAAGACTGCATTCAACATAATGGCAGCGTCTGAGAATACCTGTTAACGTGCAAAGCCATGTCATGCAAATCTACAGTTGTTGATGAAATCAGTTTTTGTTACAGAGCTTTAATCAGTGCTGATGTTTTCTTACCGGTTGCATTGCATGAACACGTGGGTAGAGCCTTTCCCCCAGGGCTTGTCTGTGTGCAGGCAGAGGATCGGGCTCATCGCTGGGATTGCCCTCTGATGAAGGCCTAAAAGGCCTTGTGTCTATTGACAGCTGCCTCCTTGAGTCTCTGTAGATGACAAACACACGTTTGTCTCACAAACCACAGAGTTTTCTAATTATAATAATAAGATAATACATTAAGCTGAACTCTACCTGTCTCGGTCTCTCCGAGATCCCGCTCGAAGCCCACCACTCCTCCTCTCCCTTTCCCGGTCTCTGTTCCTCAATCGCTGCATGAGATCTACACAAACACATCGAACAGAACAAGTTCACTTTTAAGGGTCAATTGTCTTACGTAAAACATTTTTTTAAATCCGATTAAGAAACTGCATTTAGCATCACAAAAGTACCATTGAATGTAACAATAAAATCAACAGTATAGTTTCTATGTATTGTCATACTTGAATTGTAATCGTGATGACACGTACTGCTGGCCTGCATGCCCTTGCTAACACTCTGAACACAGTCCAGGTTGGGCAGCTTATCGTTGGAGAGGAGGGCCAGGGCAATCGCTGTATAGAAGCTGCGGGCCACACCGCTGCCCTCGCCTGGCTCATCCTTGAAGGTCACCTTCACCCGGTGTACAGCCATGGGTGTGGTTGTGCAGCGCCTGCCGAAGTGAGTATTTAGCTGGCGCATGGTCTGCTGTATTAGCTGGTCCCGATCCCGGTCCACCTCTAGGGCTAAGTCACGAGACTGAAGGTTCCTCAGCTTCTCCATCTCTCGACGGAACTTGGATTCCTTCACCTCAAAGCCACCCAGCTCTGTGAGGATCTGGGATAAAAACAAAAAAAAAGTAAGATCGTGATAAGCTGATATACTGTAGATGTTTTTATTAACAGAATATTTTCGGTTAGGAACTTAAATACTTTTATAAAAGGGTGTAATAGGAGCGGGAATAGATGTTATTTTTATTTTAAAGTAAGTGAATGTTGAGATGGAAACGCACCGATCCAGGCTCAGCTCCCACATCCTCCATGAAGACACGGCCAAAGAGCTCCAGCGACAGACGCCAACGGCCTAGTAGCATGTCATGTGAGATCATCATGCCCATAAAACTACAGTGAGGTCTGCACAGAGAGAAGAGACATGCAGGATTTAGTATTTTAGAACCATTTTAATAGTATGTTAATACATAAGATCATGTTAAAACAGAATTACAACATATTGAAGAGTGGTGAATAATTTATTCCCCTATCACGATTAAGTTCGCAATAGTCTCTTTACAGTTATTAGAAAAAACAGTAATTCAAGCACCGTGAAGTGGACTTCAAAAATGAATATGGACACAGACTTTACGTTTATTTATCTCCAGGAGCAATTTCGGCTGCAACCCCAGCTCAGTCTTAAGAACACAGCTCACCTGAATGATGGTAGAGGAGGTCCATCGCTCTCAGTAAGGCCAATCTCAGCAAGCAGGCTACTCTTCAACTGGGCAGCAAGGTCATGGGGTGAAGGCCCTGGTTTTGAACCCTCCAGCTCCTGCTCTGTCAGTGACTGGTTCTCAGTGCTACGCTGGCCAGTTTCCATGCTCATTACATTCTTCAGGTTGGCTGAGTAAGACATCTTAGTGGGCAGGATCTGTTTAAGTGGGGTACACAACAGGGTTGTTCTTTAGAAATGTGAACAGATATGCATCTTGAGATGATGACAGTGTGATGATGAAAGAATGAAAATGTGAAAACGGGACAGAACACAGGCTATGTTCCAATATCCACAATTAAATTAATTAAAAACTATCCAACAGTTCCATTGTTAGCTGCTATCAATTATTACCAATCCATCCAAAAAGCAGTGGATATAATGAATAGGAAATATTGAATTTTTGGATAGTTTTTAGAGCTTTCCATTTAAAAGTAGTTAATTCAACATGTCAGTGTTGTCTATTTTGTGTATATATTAGAACAGAGCTGCCATCATGTATGTCCAGTGAAGAGGAGCGGTATACCTGAGAGGGGGAGGGTAGAGAGGAGCCCATGTTTACCTCCAGGCAGTTCCTGTCCATGCTTGCCTCGGCCAGGCCCTTGGTTGCCATGTACGAGGAGGAGTACAAACCCTGTGAGGGACGACCAAACAGATCCTCCTTCCTGGCATTAGGCTGAGAGAGAGAAGACGTAAAGGAAATTGTAAGCTTACACCTACGATTGTGTTTGGTCATTATATAATCTGATCTCACCCTTTGAGTGATGTCAGTATGTCTATTCACTGTGCCCTGTGTGTAGTGTCTTTCACTTCAAGCCACTATTGCTACCTGTACCACGAGTGCTCAAGTGTTTCCTGCCAAAACACAGCCTCTTCACAATAAACACTATCTGGTGTGCTGCCTTGTGTTCCTACTGGAGGCATTGTTGGGCTCAAGTAACAACAAAGAACTTGCATGTGCTTTAGCCTTCAGACTTTCATGCATTTGCTACACGTATGCTGACTGGCACATGGAAAACACTGATGCCACAAATCAAAGCACTAGCTATGGCCAGCATGTGTGATAAGTGTCCATAATCCCATCATCCATTTGTTTTTTGACAAGATAATACTGATCCCTCAAATGGGAAATTTAGGTGTCAATTCCGTTGCCAGTGGTAGCAATTCCAAGACATCAACAACACATGTGGACCCTGTATGTTTAACTCTTTTCTTTTCGATAAGCATCCTGTGGACCGGGCAGTGAGTCTGACCTGCAGAAGGTGGGGCTGGTCTGCCAGTGGAATGGCTTCAGCCAGAGGAACATCAAAGGGATTGGGTGGGATGCAACCCAGGAAGGTCATCGAATCAGAGCGACGGAAGAAGGGGTGATTCTGACCTGTTTCCGCTGGAACTGGATCCTCGTCTTTGTCCTGCAGAGTTGAGCCTGCCGTGAAGCAGAAACAAAGCAACTGTCAGTATGCAACAAGAATAAAAATGATAAACTGATAAATAAATATATACATACATATATATATATATACACTGACTTTTCATATGTTGCATATTAAAGAGTAGATATCCAGCTTACTTTGATTGGTGTCCTCATCATTTTCATGTTCAGAATCTTCGTTGTCCAATCCCAGCTCCAAGATCTCTCGATTTCTACAAATGTGGATAAAAATTTTGATTAAACCAGATGTACACAAAATCATTTTAAAGTTTAGGCAGTGATTATAACTATGGCCAAGCAACTTCATTCAACATCATTTATGCTATTTGTCAATCTAAATACCAAAAATTGTAATGTCAACACCCTAACAAATGAAATGCTTATTATAATAAAATATTTCAAACCATAACTATGAAGACTAGAAATGGCAGTTTCAAGGAAATCACTGATGGGAATTTGTGTCTGATTGTAACTAAACCAGAATTACACTTCTCGTCAGGTGAATTCAGAATCCAATCTAAAAGCATTTCCTTTGCTTTCTCAATTCACCTCTTTCTGTCCATCTGAGGTGTATCAAGTGTTGTTTGTTGGTTCATGGCCTTAATCCAGTAGATGAGAGCCTGAAAAACATAGGCCACATGCTTCAGCGAGCACACGTCCAGCACAGGAAGCACGTCAGAATGCTCATCGTTGTGGGAGCGCATTAATGACAGGGCGTAGTTCAAGAAATCTCCTCGTGCAGACATCATGCCTTGGCGAGCTGTCAACAGGGTTGCTGCCCTCCTGACACAAATACAGAACAAGTCAGAGTCAAGCAAACTATATGGAACAAAAACACACACTGCTGCAATTTTTGCCAAAATTCTTGTTAAATGTATTTTTCTTACCTGCGTCCTTCCAGTGTGCGGAGGCTGGCCTCTTCCCGAGCAGTCATACGTTCCCTGCGTGCTGAATGCTGAGAGGCATGGAGTGGGTGACTAGGGTGACCCGGGTCTCCAGCAGATGACAGGGCAGAGCCATATCGCAGCTGAGCCTCAGTGGAGTCCATGATGGACACCATCCAGTTCCAGGTGGGAATCAGCTTTTCTTCAACATAGTTCTAGTTCAACAAACAATTTTTACTCTTATTGAATTAATTTATCTGAACAGATAATAATGATCAAACACAAAATGCTATACTCTTTTAGCTATTGTCTAATGGTTTATCATTTCAAAAAAGTCTTAACAAAAAGGCAATAAAATATATGTTACAGCAGTATTCTGATGCCTTGGTGGAGAAGTAATGTTATTACCACCTGATGGCACTGCTTCTCACCTGCAGGTTGACTGCATCCTGGTAGGTGAGCTTTACAGCAGCAGGGTACTGAGAGTACACTAGATGGTTGTATTTCGGAATCAGACTCATGAGGTCTGAGATCTGCCTGATGACGATGCTGTAGGCCCGGGCCAGACTGCTAGCAGATGTCAGGTAGCTGCTGGAGTTGCTGGCCTCCAGCGCTGCTGCCGCAGCAGCAGCACTGGAGCTGATTGCACTGGAACGACGCAAGTTGGTAGGATCGATATATATCAGGCCTGTGGAGCTTGCTGTGAAGATCATAACAGGTCAAATTAATACAGTATAAACCATTCCTGTGACAAACCGAAGACACAGAGATATACTAAGTGGCTATATATTCATTTACATTTTATCATGGGGCCCTGTTGATACACAATTATATGATTTCAAGTTTTTAAGTTATAAAAGTGGAAATACTTATAATGCCTCTTTATGCAGCTCCTCTGGCTTTGAGAATGAAAAGGCTCATTTGAGCTCCTGTGTTTTGCCCCACTTGCCCCATCCACTTAGTTCTGAGTTGCCAGCTTGTAGAATTCCTTCTGTAAGCTGAACTATGCCCAGTTAGGCATACCACACCATCCTTCAGCAACAACCTAGCCAAAAATCCTGGCGCATACTGGGGCAGGTTATGAAAACAGCAAAGTGCCGTGTACAGGTAAAAACATTGCTTGAAGTCTGTTGCTGGCCTGTAATTGTATCCATGTTTATGGCTTTGAGAGAAAACAGATGGCCAGTTATGGATTTCTAAAGTGCTCCACAACAATCAGTGCAGCATTTTGAAAAATACTGGCCACACTGAAACCTGGGCCTTTCATTACCAGCCAGCAGGCAAACACACATTTACCCCAAACCTCTGCCCATGTGTAACACGAGCTCCAAACAAAAGTATATATGTAACATCAGAACATGAAAAACATAATATGAAAACTTTAACTTTAAAAGTAAAACTGCAGAAACAAAGTTTTACTGACCAGCTGGTGTTGAAGAGCTAGAAGGGGCACTTCCACTGTTCCTTTGGTTGGTGGTGTTTCGTACAGCCCACTGCATGGAGCGAGGAGCCTGGGCTGCACTGTTGGCTTGTGAAGCACTAGTTGTCCTTTCCAGTGGCTCATCCAAAAGGAATGTTTCCTGGTCTACATCATCACTCTGACTGCTGCTGCTGTCAGAGTCACTGGAATCGTTGGACTGGGAGTCATCCTCTGAAAAGAAGGCAGGGACACTGCTCGCACCTTCAGAGAGGAGGAGGATGATAAGGGATAAAGAACAAAGATAAAAGAGACCCGTTTAATGGCTTCAGTATCCATCCCATTTTCTTCTCGTTTGTATTTCACATCAGATTTATCCAGGCAGGAGTGCAGGTTAGTGAATCACACCACTACAAGGCCAAACAACACTAATATGACTGTGAGAACACTGAAGCGTCAAGTCAAAACAACAGCTGCACTCTGTTGATCAACTTGTGCTAAAAAAAATATGGTTCAATTTGTTTTTTTGCATTTTTTTTAAGTTTATTGCAAATTTAATTAGAGATTTCAATGCAATATCTCAATTATACCGAATAGTCAAAGAAAAAATGAATCATTAGTAGAACTACACAAAAATACCACACCATTTGGAAAAAAGCTACAAGTTGATTAGTTTGTTATTTGGGTGAAAGAACAACATGACTACATTTATGATGAGTGACAGTATTAGGTATAAACAAGACGGTAACAGTGAAAGGTGAGGAAGGGGACGGACTGAAGGAACTCTCAGCAGGAAAACTGTGTATGCACTTTGCAAATTCACTCTTGCCCTGACATCTGTATATGCATTGAAGTAAAGAGGAGCTCATACCAAAAATAGGAAATGCCAAGGACACCCTACTGCCTGCAAATGAAATACATCGGGTATTCAGCCAGGGACCATTTTGTCTGCTATATCATTAGCTCTCCAAACATAAATCCCCACAATCCAAAATGCTGACTGTTAAAGCACTAGTGATTTTGTATGGACTGAATTAGTCTGTAACTCAAAGAAAAAAAAAATACACCACAGTGCAGCAAGACGGAAATGCAATTTCTATTTAGTAAGCAGTTGGAGCCTTACAAACATTTGGAAAGATTTCAGTTAAAGGAGGTCAAAAAGACTGGTGACAGCATTTACACAAAGCAAAAAAGGATACTTTGAAATTAAGGAGAATGTTTCATGAAGGTTTAAAAGAAAATCTAAAAGTAAATCTAAACTTCGATTCAAAACAGCTGTTGACAAACCTGCTTCAGAGCCGGCAGTGGCTGCTGTGACGACACTCCTGCGTCCACTGGCATTATCCTGATTGCTGTGGTTGCTTTCACTGTCGCTCTCTGTTTCAGCTGCTGCCAGCAGATCAAGTTCCATGTCACTTCCTAAAAGCAGAAGTGGACAGGCAGATGAGTCCCTCATGTTTGGCTTGGTTTTCAGAATGACATCACTATTTGTGAAACTAAATTAATAATTTCCTTGCACTGATTAATATGTAAATAATAATTAAAAATAAAAAAAAACAAGAAGTGTCTCACCATCCTCATCGTGTTCATCATGCTGCCCTTCTGCCTCAGCATTCTCCTCTCCTTGTTCCTCTTGGTCATCATGATGGTCTTCCTCTCCTGCTACTCCCTCTACGACTTCAACCTAAGAAAGTCAAACACACAACATGATCATGGCGTGCTTTGATGTAAAGCAGAACACAGCAAATCGAGTCCAAGATTATGGTGTAACAAATGAAACATAATGTAATCAAGAGCTACACTCTACGTATAGTGCTGTGC
>JAUBNQ010000008.1:20446458-20467386 GCA_032353495.1 Ctenopoma kingsleyae | reverse complement strand
TGTGCTCATTTGTCACACAGGTTTGAACAGCGTTTTTCCCTTAATAAATGAAATCATTATTTTAAAAACTGCATTTTGTATTTACTCTGATTACTTTTGTATAATACTAAAATGTGTTTGATAATTTAAGTGTGACAAATATGCAAAGAAATCAGGAAGGGGGCAAATACTTTTTCACAGCACTGTATTTGAATACCAGTCACCAACATGCACTGAATCATTTATTATGGTCTTCATGATTTTCTAATGAGGCTCCCCACCTCTTCCACATCTGCTGATACAATGTCATCCTGCTCCTCATCTCTTCCTCTGACAGGCTGAGACTGGCTGCTGTGTCGAGGCTGGGGGTTCCTGATAATGTAAGAGGCAGCTGTCTGGCTGGAGCTGGAAGAAATTAAGCCCGTGAGTCCTTATATGTAGAGAAGTAAAATCAAGAACCTTATTTACATTTAGTTTCTTGTCTGCAATTTAAATTCTACTGAAGGATTCAATATGAAAAAAAATTACTTCAGCCACTGACAACACAGGCACATCTTTATATTCCACAATTCAGTGCTGTGAGGATCCACCTTACAGAAAAATGGAAAAACAAAAACCAACCAACCTGTTGGATTGGTCAGGTGAGGGTCTTGGAGGCAGAGGTTCAACAGAGAAAAGCTCCTCACTGCCTTGAACGGCATCAATGCTGGTGCTGGCCAAAGTGAAAGGAGCTGTGGGTCTTGCAATACCCATTCGCACAGGAACAATAAGTGACTCTGCTACATTACATAGCTCCTCCACAGCGTATGGCAGCAAAGCCTGGAAAACTCGCCGACATTTCCCAATAGGCTGAGGGATGAAGTTGCTACGGGAAGGAAATCAAGACAAGACAGAATCAGTGTTTCTATCGATTCAAAAGATTGCGTAAAAACCAGCATCAAAACTGCGTTTTCTTACTTTTTCTTCTTGGAAGAAGCCATCTCCACGCTGAGGATGACAAACACACGGGCGACAGAGCGTAGGAACCTCCTGGTGACATTGACCGCCTCCTCTCTCCGGCCAGGAGTGTACTTGTTCTGCAGCTCCTTCACCAGTGTGCCTAGTAAAGTGTCTATGAACTAACACAGGACACCCACACTCAGAGATGGCCAAAATATATCAAAGAGCAAACTGTAAAAAAAAAGGTGGCAACACTTTGGGTTTTATGTAAGAATTTCAGAGAGCACGAGGAAAGACTAACTGTGCGACTTACAGTGATGTCAGGAGCACACTTGACAATGAGGCAGTGAGTAAAACAGTCAAGGCGAATGGTGCCACTCTGCTGGTTCAAGTAGACCTGCTCTTCAGGCAGGAGGTGAGCAATTCTGCTGCTGGCACTGAGTCTAGGAAATACACTGCTGTTGAGTTTTATGCACATCATTTTTCAGTTCTTTAAGGACCAGATTTTGATTCTACAAGTGCTGTTTTACTACTCACGGGTCTTTATTCTCCTGAGAACCAAACATGATCATAGACTTGAGGGCATTCCAGTCCTGCAGAACCCTCTCGAGAGCCAGCTGAGCAAAGCGGGGAGGTTCTAGGTCATGGTCTGGCATGTCAGAATCTGAAAGAGAGGAAAGAAGAATACAGTTTATACCATTACACTAGGTGTGTTACGGTGTTAACCAAAATGATGAACTGATGATTGAAGTGGATAAAATGAGAAAATGGCAATGAAACTACCTTCAGCACTAGCAGCCTTGCGGTTCCTGTCTTCTCTGATGCGGGGTGGTCTGTACTGACAGTGCTCGACACTCTGCCTGGCAACAGTTTGCACCAAGAACAGTAGTATATGCTCTCCCCTGCAGAGAGAAACGAAAATCTGTCAGAAACGTCACCTTTTGGTAAAATATGAAGAAAGCACTGTATATAGTAGCATGTTGAGATAACAGTTATTTAGTGTAAAATATTCACAGTCACAGTCAAAAGCACAAACGACAGAACACTGCTCTACCAGTACAAAAAGCATAGAGATCTTACCTGCTGTTTGGTGTTGTGACCAGGTTAGTTGTTGTGAGTAACCTGTACAGCAGGTCGAGACGAGCTGCCTTTTGGCCAGCGATCAGAGTTTTACACTTACATTTCTCCCAGCAGTCACAATATGCTGTGGGAGAGGTCCTCTTCAGCCTGAGAATAAACAGGGGCAAACGTATGATTCAACATATGATCTAGTTTGAAATACAGGCAATGTAAAATGTGAAAAGCAATGTAAAAAAAGACTGGAACCTCTTCAAAGATTAAATAAGCTATCAACCAAATGTAGGACTTACTTGCAGTCATGTCCTTTGTGACACACCCTTGCACACTCAGTACAGCAGCAGAGGGACTCCAGCAAACCACAGGTGCGACACTCAAAGATATCCTAAATATATGAAAAAATGTCAGTGTGTCATCTCTCACCTGAAAATCATATATTTAAGAGCTTCATAGAAGCAACCTTCCAAAACTAGAAAGTTCCCTCTTGTGCAGCAAGAGAATCAACAACACCAAAAGTTATAAAGCTGGCTATGTGTTAGAACCAGCTGAGATATACAGGTTGTCTAGACTAAAAACCTCTGGGCATCTAATACTGAAAGATCGCATGACAATGAATGATAGAGCCATACGCAGTGCGTACTTATGTTAACATTAGATTGACATCCCTATATGGTAGCTTGAGCGGAGTCCACAGTAGGTCACCTTTTAAAGCAACAAAGGTTTTTGCTATAAATTCTAGTGGAATGATATCCTCCAGGGCTGACCTGGTTAATGTGCTCTGCTCCAGTCCAAGTGAAACTGCAGGTGTCATTGCAGCAGAGAACATAGAGGGGCGAGTCATCTGGGTTGGTCCCCGAGGGGCAAATCATTTCCATGAACACAGAATCTGCATCTTCCTTCTCCACAATGCCTGGGTCACCCACTGTGTTCAAAGAATTTGAGGAACAAAAAGAAAATACAGAGGATTGCCAGTTACAAAATGATAGATTTTATAAGGAGGGCAGCAAAATAGGTCAGGATTCACATAACTCCTGGATATCCTCCAATGTTCCAGCTGTTACCTAACCAGTTAAAATTAGATTCACAATAAATATGCTGCTTTCTCAGAATTTATTCAGAGGTGGAGGCTGGCTTCATTTTTATTTCTTTCCTTTGTTCTCTTTGTGTCAGGACCACATCACAGCACATGCATCGAGTATGTATGTAATACTAGGGACAAAGAACTACAGGTTTCCGACTAACCTTTCTAATGTCAAATCAGTTCAAGACAGCAGACTTCTTGACTTACCCTTGGCCATTTTCTGAGCAGCCTCCAAAACAGTGATGGCTGCTGGGTAGGCTCTCCCACTGACAGCCAGCATGAATGGGGTCATTCCACGGGCATCCCTGTCAAACAGTAACAATTTACACGTGCACTTCAGAGGAACTGACAGGCAAATAAAGAATAAAATTGCAAATACGTGTATGTAAGTATGCTGATATAAAAATAAAGAAAGGTACTTTGCAGAGAGCAGTTCCCGTAAGTGCGGCCTCAGAACAACACTGTCACACATCAGCTTTAGAATAAGATGGGCGTTGGCCTTCCTGTCTTTAGACTCAACCACAGATGGCTCAGTGGATGGCCCTGTTCATATGGAAAACATGAATGAGATCACTGACAGCTGACAAAGTTGATGAAACAACAAATATTGAAGTGAGATGCAAGAACAATAACCAAGCATAAATATCTGAACTGCGTTTATCACAAGAAATTTCAAAGCTGTAAAAATATCACATCCTCCTCTCAGTGAAGATGTTTTGTACCTGGTATGGTGGAGGTACTGGGTCCCTGGCTGGTCCCAGTGGAGGCAGTGGTGAGTGAGCCCACAGCTGGTGCTAGAATGAAGTCAATGTCACCATCTGTTTAAAAAAAAAAAAAAATCAGACACATATTTGAGTCATCTACTAAGGCAAAGACATAGAGGACAATATCATGATTCCACACATGCTCTCCAACAAAGCTCAAGGTGGCCTTCAGACTGATTAAATGTTAAAAAAACAAAACGTAAAAGTTTCACTGGTGTAGGCAGACTAGTTATAGAAAAGGAAGATATTAAGAAAACAAAACACCAACATTATGCTACAAGACAGAGTAGTTTCAAATCTGTCAAAACCACACCAGCTCAGAATAGTAACAATTATCTCTGAATCAAACTTGAACCTCTGTCTAGTATCAAATAAATTCTCCCTAACTTGTTTTAAAACTCATCTAGACTGCAATTAAGCAGTACTTGTATATTAGCTGGTCAGTGGTTAGCTGTCATTTTGCACATTGTACTGTCCCATTCAGAGATGCGAAGGTTCTCTCATTCCTGTTGGTACCCAGTAAAAGCTAGATCACATATAATATTTGTAGCTGGTGTGTAAGCTTACACATATTTATCTGACCAACACAATCAATTGTTAGTGAATACTGCATTACTCTGTGACAAAAGCAGAGTAAGCAAGTGTGTTGTTTGTGATGTGTTCCTGTTTAAACAGCACACAGACATAATTGAATTCTACAGTCTTGAAATGATTCACTGACCAGGGTCCATTGGTGGAGGATCAGGAACCCAACTTGGTGGGGCAATGGGCGGTGACACAGGGTCCTGGTGGTCGCTGGATGATGGGCCAGACTCGTGGCGGCCAAGACCTGCTGCTCGTAGAGACCTCCGCATCATCTCCCTCAGACGAAGACTGTAGGCAACACACAAAATAAAACACGACACTAAAAGTAAGATCAATAAGTTTTGTGTTTTGATATCAGAGGAGAACTGCTCACTGAAACCGGGAAGCAAATGTTTCCTGTCTTCTAGCAAGTCTTGTGCACTAAATTACAGACTATTATATGAAAATATGTAAAATGAGTATAAGTGGTCATGTACCCTCTACTGCTGGAGGACCCCGTCCTATTTCCAGAGCTATTACTTGAAACCACAGAGATGGCATTGGCAATCGCCTCCACAGCAGAAAGTCGCTCTGCAAATGTGTTTCTCTCTGACCTTTCAGCTTCTGAAATGTAACAGCATGGTCATTTAGCATAGACTGAAGAAAAGCAGGCAAACCAGGCACCCTTAAATTGTCTACCGAGTGCACCGCCTTACCTTCCTCCTCTTTGGTCTCTTTGTTACTAACAGGGAAGCACACAGAGACTGCAGCATGGAGAATGTTGCGGTTTCCATCACAGCGGTGGCCCAGAAGTGCTCCCAGGGCCTGGCTGCCCTGATCCAACAAGAATGCCTGTTCAAGGTTTACGAGGTACTGGCGACAGGCCTCATAGTCACATCGTAGCACATGCTGCATCAGTGTCTGTTTCTGAAACAAAGAAAGAGGACGAATGAGTACTGATGACTCATCCCTCATTTAGATGACATAGACAGCACTACATTTTGCTTTCTTAGATATATTCATTCAAAAAACCTACCACTATAATCAATGCAAACTGTTTGGTATTTCAGCCTTTTGATCTATTTTTCTTAAATAATGACTGTAATTTGAATTTATCATTTTATTCACAAGTCGTTTACATTTCCCTTACAGTCCCTCTCTCCTCCAAAAGACTGTTTTAAGAGCTATTTGCATAAAATTGGCAGAACTGACGCAGAATTAAGTAGCTTTACAACACAAGGGGCCGAAACATTAACCTGATCTGTCCCCAAATTTCTATCAGTTTGTTTTGCATCGTATTCATATTTTACCTCAACAGCCATAATAATAATAGCAGCTTTCTTTTTAATGGTGGAGTTGGAGGGGAGATTAGCCAGAGAGTGCACCCCCATTCCCAGGCTGTTTATAGGTGGCAGATCCAGCCAATCAGGATCTCGAATTCCACCCATGCAGTCCTTGGCCATAGGGTAGATTGTGCCGTTTCCATCTCGGAGGATGATAGGAGATTCCTACAGGGAAAAAAACATTTCAGAAATTAAGACGCCATGCAACATGTTGTGTTTAGCTACAACAATATGTTACCTATTCGTAAAGTCATCTCACCTGTCCTGCAGTAAAGATGGCCACATTGCGCTCACTTTGCCCCAAGAAGGCCAAATTACTAGTAGGAAAGTTATTCTCCTGCTCTGCTTTGCCTGTGGCCAGGTCAAAGATACAGTATCTTACCCAGCTACCAGTTTTCAGCACTGCATGGACTCCTGGAAGAAGAAAAGGTGCTTAAGAACTGGAAATATTCCATATATACTGTATGTGCATCCAAATCTTCAAATCTATTAATCATACATGCAACAAAATATAAACAAACAAACGGATGGATAAAGAAACCCAGATAAAGAAACAGACAATGAAAAAGACCCACCTTTGGAGTCAACATTCACTGCCAGAATCTCTGCCTTTTCTGGGATCCAGAGCTTTTTGGGTGTGCGCTGAAAACAATCTGGAACTTTGGGAGTCCCACCAGTTTTGACCACCTGTCACGAACAGATTCAAGGACAGAAAAAGTTAAGAATTATGAATTGATGCCCACCCCTGCACAGAAATGTTACCTGAGATGAATATGAACAATAGTGGATCAACATATGTAGGTACCTGCAGCTCATCTATTCGGAGAAGCCTACAGTCCTGCAACAGTGATGATGGGTCTGAGTCAGTGGGAGCAGCAGTGCTCTGGCTGCTCATGCTGCTTGATGTGCCTGGAAACTTCACAGCAACATACGCCCCATCCACTTTAAGCACCTAGGATGGAATATGAGGGTTTTAAGTTGTGAAACTGAGAACAACTGTCAGAACACAGAAACACAAACAGTAACATTTTGCAAGCTTTAATCTTTTTGTGTACTACATTGTTTCAGATGAACCCACCTTTCCTACTGGAACATTTTTAACATCTTCTACAAACACCACCTCCCTGAGAGGCCACTGCTCCTCATTCACCTTCTCTTCCTCTTTGGGAGCTGGGGTAGAACGCCTTCGCTCTGCAAGTAGTACAGCACATTCACTTAGTTCTAGAGTGTACTAAAATAAGACGTCATTGTTATTTATTATTAAGGAATTAATTACACATTACTGTGAATTTTACCCCTGATTAGGACCATAAAATACACTGCTAACCAGGGGACACAAACTTTAGTGTGGACTAAAAAAAATTAATTAGCAACACTGGCAGCTAGCTGTATGGTTCCTATGATAAGAGGAAGTAAAAATGAGAGCTGGCCACACTTCCTTCACAGGAAAATAGGAGGGGGAAAAGTTGCTGATAAAAGCCTGTGCACCATCTGTTTCAAAGTCAATTGACTAATGAAAGCAGAGAGTGAGGAAGAAATTGGTTCTGTGCCTGGGAGATAGAGAGTAAAGTGCTGCTGAAAGAGCTAGGGAAAGAGGCAGAGACAGCAAGAGAAAAGCCAACATACTGTAGGGCAGTGAGGCACTGCTAGCAATGGAAGAGGTATCACTGCAGGTAGATGCTGGGGAGGGAGGAGGACCCATCTCAGTCTTCACCAGCTCTGGCTTGCTTTCAGTCCTATGGAGAAAGACCAAGATAGTGAGATTTGGATTTGGATTCTGGATTTTTGAGATCTAGCATAGCTGCATTTGGTAATCAAAGGGGCTGAAGACTCCTTTTTATTTAAATAGAGTGTACAAAAAGAAAATAACAGACAGATTTGTGCTAAATAAACTGAAACTCACTTGATTTCCTGGGTCTTAGCAGTCTTCTCCATGCTCTTGAGACTCTCCGGAGAGCGCAGCTGGAACCTGCAGCTGTCATTCATGTTCCAGACAGACTCCAACAGGACACCCACTTTGGGAATCCCCGCACTGACAGAAAAGGCCACTGCACCAGCATGATAGAGGGGGTTATTCCTCAAGCACACCTAAAGGAAGGGAATGAACCAGCACTATTATTAGCAAGACATTTGTTTTACACTACTACTTAAAAAAAAGTCCCTAAAATCATAAATCTGGAAGTGGAAGATTCCTGAAAAAAGAGCCACTGAATGTGTCTTACCTGTGTTCCCACGGTGATGTTGGGTATAGAGGAGATGCCAGCACTGGACTTTGGCTTTTTGTTCTTGGCTCTGGCTTTTTCAAGCATCTTCTTCCGTTGACTAAAAGGCACAACACCCCTGCAGAAGCAGTGAAGTTTCAAAACATCATTGGCATGCATACCTCTCTCTGACAAAAACCAATCAAACTTTCTCTGTGGAGATTCTCAGTTATCCAGGCCATAATATTTCCACTAGTGCTATTTGGGCTAATTTGCTAAACACTCCAACTGCCATCAAATTGCACTTCTTGGAAATTATCCTTACTTTGTGTTGACATCACTTTTGTAATCCTTGCTAATGTCAGTACTCTGCCCTGCTAGTTATCTGTCCCTGCCCTGTCCACTGCTGTTTTTTCCTGGATCAGGTGTATTCAGTCAATCAAAAGAAACAATCCCCAGCATGTTCTTTATCTTGATGAGTTAGGCCTCATCAGGGCTCTTAGTTTTTGTAACTCAGAATTTACGGAAACCGAATGGGAATTGCTGGTGTCTTCTCCTTGTAAGTCGCTTTGGATAAAAGCGTCTGCCAAGTAAAGTAAAGTAAAGTAAAGTAAAAGCTATGTGTGCGGGGATGGTTGGAAAATGAGCAGGACAGTTAATTGCCCACCCCTGCTCTATGGTATGGTTCATGACACTACACCTAGCAAGATAACAGTGTTTTGATAACATTCAGGAGACAATGTTAGTGATACAAACAAAGAATTATAATTCTATTCAATGTAGGTCAATAGAAAAAAAAACTACTCACCACCAGTAGAGGCTGTTCTCCAGCTGTGCACATGTGTAAAGTGCACAACAGTGCAGTGACACCATACGTTCACCCTGCAGTTCAGGGAAAGCCTGAGCGCTGTGCTCTAGCTTAGAGGCCACTGTGCTCAGTGTGTCATCCACCCAGGTTGCCACCTACATCCAACACACACAAACATCAGCTGAACGAACAACTCATTAAACAAATAAGTTAGGATGGCTAACTAGTACATACTATGAGTATATTTATTTACTTAGCAACAATCTTGGCCACACAAATTATCTAGTGTAACAGTTTCAAAAAAGCAGAGCAGATATACTGCACATTCTAATATTAAGAGGAGCAGACATAAGCTACCTTGTTGGTATCTGTAGCCACAGTGGCTCTGATGCTGTTGGCAGACAATAAGGTGATCTTCTCATTGGCCAAGCCCAAGAAGGATACACGTGGGTGATGAATGGAAGTATTCTGAAGGCAGAAAAGTCTTTAATAAGTTTCCTAAAACGCTAGTGTTTAAAAGTCATTAGCAATGCTACAAGAAGACACAGATACATGTATTTTAATATAATTTTCAATATTATACTTATATTATATATAGTCCTGTTTTTGGTAATTCCATTGATTAAATTCTCCACCTGTGCATTCCTGTAGGGTTCAGGTTCATTCCACTTCCACTGATAAAGCTCTCCTTTGGAGCTGACAGCCACAAGCTCTGAGAACATGGCTCCAATGCTCACAAACTTCACACCATCCTGAAAGGTACATTTGTGATCAGGTAAAGAAATATTTAAATTATTTTGAATTAAATTGGATCTCAGTGGACTCCAAACAAGTGGTAGAGACACTTAAAGATGGCCACTTACAATGTCACAGTCAATTGTGCTTTGAAATGGACAATAAATCAGCAAGCTCTGTCTATGCTCCTCCTACCTTTTCAGGCCACCACTGGAGCTCCTCGCCCAGTGAGACAGGGCTCTGGACAGGTATACTCTTCTTGTCCAGGCTAGGCTCACCCTCACGGCTGGTGGAGCCTCGCTCCGTGTCGAACGAGGCCCCATCCAGCCACCGGCGCTCACGTAACCTCAACACAGACTCACGCTCACGCAACAGCTCTGAGTCGCGCTCTAAGGGAAGAAGGAGAACTGGTATGCAATAAGGTCACACCAGTGGGATAGAAGTAAGCCACTCTCTGGGAAAGACCCGTCAACATAGTTTTAAGAATAGACAGAGAGAGATAGAATCTTTAGAATTGTTGTTATGCAAATCAAAATTGCAATACTGAAGTTTGAGTGGGAGTAAATTATACTGGTAGGTGAGTCAGTTTGCACGCTCTGATATTAAAATGCAAAGTAGAAGGAAGTGGATAGACAGAAAGAAAGCATGCATGTGGGCTAAAAGTGGGCTAGATATGTTTTTAGAATAGGCTGCCTTAAAGGGTCCCTGTTAAAACTTATGGGCCTAGCGGGCCTTTCTCAGAGAGCTCACAATATGTACTATAGCCATGCACCATATAACACCAAACATTTATAGCCTGTGACACTAAACATTCCTTTTAGAAAACCAACTAAGCAGACTAAAGGGATAATTTCCCAAGCAAACTAGCTAAAACTGTTTATAGATTAATTTGTACCAAACCTACACTTCAGTACCATATCTATTTAGCTAAGAGAAAAATATTCACCTCTAAAAATGACTTTTTGCAATTACCCCCGCTGTTATAAGATAATTTCTACCTCATTAAACTCTCAAGCCATAGGCAGGATTTTTCTTCCAGTCCTTCTACAGAAAACATAATTGTCTGTACTGTTGTATTCTGAAGCCATTGAAGCTCGATCCCCACAGACAAAAGCTTTCACCAGTGCTGCCACCAAAGCCTTTTAACACCTTGCCTTCCATTCATATGTCAGAGGTGTGTTGTTGAGTTACCTCTGGAGGATCCCAGGCGGGACAGTGAAGAACGTCTGAAAGAGGGGTAGCCAAAGTAGCTTATGTCCTCAGAGAACATGGCATCAGCATCAATAATCACGCTGGGATGGGCTGAATGAATGTCGGCATCCAACAGGGACATCAAGTCCTCTGCATGGAACAAACGCACAAAAGGATGCAAGGTTTAAGTAAATATTACATTTTCCTTCATATGATTATGGTCAATACAGTCTAGACATTTTCAGGGATAAATCCTTTGAATAATATATTACTTTTGTGTATGTGTATTATAATGTATTGGACTGCATCTAAGCCTAAACTTCATATTAAATAGTAATTTGAGTCCCCCCCCTCACACACACACCTCCAGGTAGGTAGGACTCGCTGGCTGTATCATCTCCATCATCTCCATCCTCATCATCCCGGCTCAGCAAGTTGTTGACGGCGAGGTTGACATCAAGGTTGGTCCTCTGGAGCTCCCTAATGATCACACTCCTGGACTTCCCCTGAAGGACTACCTGGGCCTGGGGGAAAGTGTCAAGGGCAACAAGATAAATATATTTTATTTCACTCATTTGTGTCTGTAGATTACAGACTATACATGTACTATGAAATACATAGTAAGTTCCCATAAGAAAAAGAAGTTTAAAAATAGTTTCACATAGAAAAGGTGTATGCACTCTCAGAATTTGTACCTGAGTAATAAGTTCTTCAGGGATGACAGAAGCTGGTATGACTGGCTGTGGCTGGCTACCAAGGAGGCCTGAGCCGCGGTCCCTCCCTGTACGGATCACCCTGGTCTGTCTGCGGGAATCGCGAGCTGCTGTTGACGACCTGCCCGAAGTGCCCCCACTTCCGCCTCCTCCTCCGCTGCCTCCTCCTCCACTGCTGCCACCTCCGGCTCCACCTCCCCCTGCTCCTCCTCCACTTCCACCTCCTCCACTGCCTCCGTTTACGCCAGAGCTCCAGCGACTCCTGTTACATACAGTGCAATTCCATGGTCAGACATAACTGCTAAAACACCACCCGACTAATGGAGAAAACTCAAAACAATGTTATGAATCAGCAGCATTTATATAACTGCCTCTTACAAATTAATCAGTGTAGGACAAATACTTTAATTTAGTATACAGATGTATGTAATATTCAATGCATTATTTTATAAATGTCTTACTTTGTGGATGTTTAAAAAAATCCTTTTAATACATTCAAACATTTCAGTACAACATAAAGGTGCAAGGTTACAGGACTATGATTCAGTTCTATACAACTGATATTGCAGTTGTACGGAGCTACACCGAACTGCCACAACATAAACACCAAGTGGTGGTTTCAACAGTTTTCTGTGTATGGGGCTGCACAATCACAGAGCCTATGCTGACCCCGGTCCACAACAACACTAACGCCAGGTGGTGGTTAATGCTGTGGTTGATCGGTGTGTATTTTGAAGAGGAAACCAATTCTCCAGAAGTCATCAATAATAAGAACACCAAAAAAAAACAAAAAAAACAAATTCATACTGAAATCTTTGGTTTGATGATATGTGCCATTTTGTTGACAAATGTATCCATTACATTTGACAGCACCCTACAGTTCTACTTCAGAACATGTGGCACTGAGTCCTGTGGGGAATTTACCCCTAAACTTCTGCAGCGAGAAGAAGTGTAATGCTCCCAACACTGAGCTTTCATAGGACCATTTGTCTCAGTCAACCCTGCCAGAACTTACCCAAGGGTGTTGCCTGCCAGTCTGCCCAGTGTGTCAGAACCAGACAGGAACCAGGGCGGATCACTAGTCCTGCCTGGCCTGGAGCTCCTTCCTGTCCCTGAACCACTGCTCAACTTTGAACTGGAAACAAAAGATGGGAGATTGGTTACAAAACTACACAAGTCCGAGAAGGACCAAAAGACTTTTTTAGTACCTGGGTTAACAGAAACTAAATTTACCCCAGGTATTTGTTAGATTATACCCCTTATTTCAGGATTCCTTTAATTTTAATAGTATACTGTAAAACCGAATGGGGTATTTTGGAGACTAGCATGGCAACACCCTTGGGAATCAGAATTGGCTGCAACTCGTCCCTCCTTCAAGACTTTCCTTTTTAAAAGTTCTTGGGATTTTGGGGCTGCAACAGCTTTCTCCTATTTCACAATTTCTTATAATGGGATGCCTTCTCAAATTAACCCAGAGTACTTTACTACTATTATTTTTTAACTATGCATTTTAAAGTAGGCAGTTGGTGTAAATGATGATGATGTAAATGGTAATGACAATCAATTTTGGTATTTTCCAGCAAATTAATACAATCATATTTAGAACAACAGTTTAACAGAGCATGGTAGAATACAGAAGAATCTTTTAAAATTATTACTACAGAAAAAAGGCAAATTCATCAGCTGAACCAAACCATATAATTTGTATTACAAATCAACATCAGGCTATTAAGCCTTGTTCAGTAAACTGACAAATTTGCCCAAAGCAGACTTCCCAGAAAACATTTGAGCAGGGAGCTTCTCAGCCATTTATAGGCTGATTCACATGCATAATTAGCAGCTACAGGGGCCTTGAAAACTCTGAAATCATTGTTGGAAGTAGTTCTGCTGGCAAAGATATCAACAACTATCAATGAGCTATTCACCAAAAAAAGAAAAAAAACATTCATGGCCAACACAAAATCAGCTAATAAAAACACACATTCTCACAGAAAAAAGAAACACAGCAAGAAGTACACACTTGCACAGCCGTAAGGTAACTGGCATTCATAAAGTTAAACAACAATACTGAGACTGTGTGCGTTAGTTTTTAGGTGTCAAGATTACCCCTCCCCCTTTTTTAGTTTTGTAAAAACAAATCTCCTTGCAATGTAATTTTGAAGGGAAAAACTCTTTGAAAGCATCATTGTTATGGGAATCACTAATAGCTCAACAACACAGCATCAAATGCCCAATGCAAATCACAGCAACTGCTATCAATAAGTCTGTGCATGTTCACTGGATCTTGATCTAGACATCTCCATGAGCCATCTGTTTTCCAACTCAGTGCCAAAGCTAAAACTGTTTCCGGGACAGATCCCATAGAGATAGTCTCTCACCCATCGCTGCCATCCGGTTTGCTGAGCTCCAGGCGATCAGGCTGTACAGCAAAGCTGATTCTGCACACACGTCCATCCTAAAAGAGATGTATTCAAGATCAGTGTCACACACTTGACAAATAAAAAAAACATTATGTTGAGTGCAATATATCAGATTAGACATTAAAGCCTGTATAAAGATGAACATAACATCAAATCTTATGTTATCCACAACATAAACACTATAAGTCACATAGTTAGTCTATATGCAAACAAGTGATGTGCACACCAACTCATTTATCATTCATTATACAGGTATTGTAAGCTGGAACATACGATTCATGTGAAAACCAGAAATTAGGCACCAACATGCAATTTTGTGTATGATAAGTGTTAATGCAAAATGTCTCCGGTCAATGCTAGTCTTACAGCATTACCTCAAGAAGAAATCCAGCATGGTTTGGACCGACGACACACTGTTTCAGGGTGGCCTGCTCCAGCAAACTAAGATGTGGATGGCTGCATTGGAAAAGAAAAAGAGCAAAGTGAGACAATTTTCTGGAAAATAAACAGGTGATCAGTTGTGCATAGCAGCCTTCAGCTACAGTGTTCACATACTCACCTGTTATAACTGTATTTGTTGAGTTTCTCTGAGACCTCCCGGAGCCTGACAAGAAAACCAAAGTCAAATTAACGCAAGACTTAGTAATTCAAATTAATTTGTGTTATTTAAAAACCCAGTGCTGACAGACTACAGCTACAAAACAAACCAAATATTGCACAATCATGTTATTTTTACAGATATTACTATGATAATATTGTCCTATGTGTGCATCTTGCATCCCTATGAGTGTGCATCTTTTCATTGCAATTGGATTTTCAGAATCCAATTTTTGATTGTCTGGTATGTCAGAATATTATTGTTAAGGAAAAGGTGTAAGCCACAGAAGTGAGTCACAGTTACAGAATAGTTTAAACAATTTGTAATTACACTGAGGCACAAGTTGTTGCACTGATGCAAAAATAAATCAAAACCAAACAAACTGTATTTATTAACAGTTAATGTTTCTATCCAAAGAATATGAAAGGACATTTTGAGTGGGAGTGTTTCTTGTACATTTATTCCACCTGCCAGGTACCTAACATTGTCCATGCATAACATAAACACAAAACCCACCCCCAAGTCAGGTTATGTCCTTCAACCATACTAATATATCACAATATCTGTACTAGTTCCAGAATAATTGATTCTTTCCGCATCTGTATGCCTGGCAAGTTTGACACAAATTTTTGACACCTGACCCGATCCACGAAGGGTTTACACAGCCCTTCGTGGCAACCAATATGTGTCTGCATGGACCACCTACACTGTCAGCACACAAACAGGTCAACTATTTCATTCTCCTCCTATGTATTGTTCATTCTGATATCCCTGACACTGTTCTTGTTGTTCTTTTTATTTATTTTTTTTACATTTTCATTTTGTTTAGCTAAATACAACAAACAAAGAGGTTATCCTTCTTGCTGTTGCCTGCAGTCAGAAGTCACAGTCACACTGTAAGATGTATGTGTTGATGTGCCCGGCTAAGCATACACAACTGTGGTATGAGCAGATGTGCGTCTGCAACCATAGAGCGCATACTCATCAGTCAGAAGACAAGCAGAAACCATGAAGTGGCCTCAAGTGTAATTAATAACTTACTGAAAACTACATAAACAAGTATTGCTGCAAAGCTTTAAAATAGCATGTTCTCATTTTAACGATTTAACTTCTTTTGCCCACTGGAACTCTGTAGAACAATAATTCAATTAACTAAAACCCTCCACACTCACCTCCAAGACTTGTCATGTAAACCATTTAGACACAACGGTCCTGAGGGACTGTACTTATACAACCATACTCTGACCATAACAGAGATTTATCTGATCCTTGCATGTCAAGAAATATGCACCAACTTTCCACTTCTCCCAGGCACAACACTGACCTATGCTGTCATGATAAATAGAACAATCCGTTTCTTTCACATGTGCATACTACACACAAACACAGTGCATGTATATTTCATGTTCTATGATCACGGTCTTTGCAGAGCTTGAAACATGAAATATGTTATCAAACTGACAAAGTTAAAACAATCTAAAATGACAAACCCCTCAAACTGACCAAATGCCATATAGTAAGAGAAAATGATATATATATATATATATATAGACACAAAGTCTATTTACCTAAAAGAGCGATTTAAAGTTGTTTCACAAAGCACAGCAAAACCATATTTATTTCACTAGAGAGAAAGCAACCTGCCATTCCACTGTGCTAAACTAATGTGTCTAATCAGATATCAGTTAGTTCAAACAACCCACTGGCATTTGGTTGAGGAAATCTGACCGGATGTTCATGCCAGGCAACCACTTTTAATGAGCCAAGCTAGACCAAGCCTTTTTGTTTCAAATAGAAGCACTTATCTACTTTGACAACTGCAAGTTCCTTTATAGGAAAGAGAGAGGAGGGGGCCTCTCGGCAGCACATGGTGACTGGTGGTATAGCTTGTAATGGCATGCATGCTTGGGAGAGGAACAGCAATGACCTCTTCAAGGAGCCAATGGTCAATCCCACTAAGATGTTTGAGAGATGTTTTCAAAAGATTCATAACCAGCTGAGTAAACTAAGCCTTCCTTATAGTCAGACCCACAGTTAATATATTACACATGCCTGCAAAAAATGTAGCGTGATCATATAAGCAGTTCTTAATGACAAGGTCATTCTAAAAACCCAGTGACTTCTCAACCTCTGTCTTTAAGTAGAACAGCTCATTAATCAGTTCGATCTCAATGGATGATATAAATAGGTTTAGCATAAATCACGTGTTCTGCTAAAATACAGGTCGCACACAATTTCCTAGACCTTTCTTCCAACTACTGACTAATGACGAAGACACCCTATTAAACGCAATGTGATGTATGCCAGCAGCATGTCAGACGATACAAACAAGCGTGATGTGAAATCAAATTTACTGTGCGTGTATGCTGTAGCCATTTGGCATTAGCTAACGCTGGAAATAATCGAAACGTTGCGCGATCATGTGGCTCCTGAAGAATTCAGCATTCATCATACACACTTTAAAAGCCCCGGGTTGTCTCCTTATGGAAGTCAATAACAGGATTAGTGTGAATGCAATGTTGCTAACTGTGCCTCGCTGCATATGTTAGACATTTATCTCAGTACGCAATGTTACAAACTGACAAACGAGGCCATACTTTTCGATAATATTAGGAAAACATTTGTGCCATTAAACTTATAAGAATATCCCGATACAAAGGAGACCTGAAAGTACAAATATTTGGCTTTGTCAAGAGCGTGGTAGCTAATTAGCATGTCAGCATTAGCAACTAGCAATCGGTTAGCTGACGTTAGCTACTTCATTGATCGTTATAATCAACGAGACGCCCACAAAACAAACACTGACACATGTCAAAAGAGCGTTTATGTATTGTACACGACAGAACGTGTACATTTTCTACAACACAGTGTTTTACGACCTCTATTTCCCTCTCTTTTACCCATCCCCCAACCCGCATTGTCTATCTCAACTTTGACTGTGAGCCAATCCTTCCAGACAACCAAGGAAACAGCCTGCTAACGATAACGTTAGCTAGTCGTACGATAGCCAGTTAACGGGCTAGCATTTAGCACTGGACCGAGTGTTTAGGTAGCAGCGAGCTAACGAGAATTGTTCAAGATGCCGGGCCTTGTTTCACCCTAGGGGGTCATTTAAATAATTAAAACCCGAATGTACACGCATGACAATATCAACATCGTTCATAAAGACAACCTTGAGTACCGCATACCACACCGTGCACATAAATATTGATTTAAATTCTTCTTTTCCACGGGCCGCAACAAAATACCTGTCATTGAGCTGATCCTCGGTCCCGGGCAACGGGTGAACAACAAAGTGTATTGATGTCATGGAGTCAATCCAAGATCACACACGAATGTGTGAAAGATGTGGGAATTATTATTCGTTCGATTACTGTATATATGGATTTATAGGAATCGTTTAATGGCGAAAAACCTCGAGTTCAGATCCCAGCCTCTTCACCCACATGCCGCCATCTTAACTCTACCAAGCTTCTTCTCAGTGTGTTGATTAGTGCACATGCAAGCGCTCCGCTGGTTGGACCCCGACCACAAACAGGAAATGTGTTAAATTGGACGTGATTGGCTTCAGGAAGGAAGACAAGACTATTGTAATCAAAATTACTACACTTTCACGCTCCGCAGTCTTTATTTACACTCCCATATTTATATTTGCGTTTTAAAGTACATGCCGTAATTTGCAGATGGGCTACTGTAGCCTGCTACAAAGGCCAATGAAAGGGTTAAATATTGCTACTATGGAATGTTTCTATACATACGAAGACAACAGGACATCAGAATACCCGCCTAATTCATCATTCACGGAGTATTTTCACTGTTGAATTTATACAGTAAACAATTCCACGTTATTTTAGCAAAACATGAAATATAATGCACCAGTTTAACCTTTAATCCAGTTTTAGTCATCATTATGGAAACATGGATTGAACTGAGTTTTTCAACCAAATCCATTCATATTATATATAAATAAATATTACTATGAAAGCCATAAATCTTGTAATTATAGAATAAACAATTAGGTTCTCAATTTGAGGCAAAAATGTCTATGTCATTATGATGAAGTGAGTATTAAAAAAAACACTGTAGTGTGACCAACCAAGGCTTAATATGTCACCAAATCTGTAGGGAACAATGTGATTATATTTGGCATACTATCAGCACCACTGAGGGAATGGAAAAGTTCATGTGGGACTCTCAATTCGATACTGCTATTCTTACTCTATAATTATATTTAAACCTGAACCAATTCAAAGCTGAGCTCTGCAAAGAGAAGATATGTGGAGATCTGTTTGTGTTGGGCTCCCTGCAGTAGAAAAAAACTACTACATATGTCAGGTGTGATGTGTTCGCATTACTGAAACCCTGTAAAGCTCAGGAAACACTGACTTTTGGCTTGGGGCCATGTGTGTTATATTATAAAAAAATGTAGACTTCTGATAAGCCAGAGTTTTGTGTGTCCTGTAGTGAAGTCTTTTTTAGAGTAATGGACTAATATTTTCACCTTTATGCTCATTGATTGCCAACTGAGAATTGAGAAAAATAAAACAAATCACAATTTTTAGACTGAACATACCAACATGATTCCAAATCAAGATACAGACTCCATGTTTTAGTTGTTTTTCTAATCTACAGACCAATAAAAGCTTTTGTCGTCTGCCACCAGCAGATGGCAGGATCAACCTTTCATAATGAGATCAGAATTAGTCCCAGATAGCCACAACAAGCTAGAAAGTATTTGTCCTTTTCCCGCAACATTCGTCAGTCAGTCAGTTCATCAGCTGAATGTATGCATATTGGTGTATACACACAAACAGAGGTTGATACATCCAGGTGTCTGTGACTGGCCAGCACAGCCTAATGTCATATACCTTTGATTACTAAATGTCCTCAATAACTGGAAGGGAAACTGGCAGAGGGAAAAATAATGACAATATGAAATGAAGTATGACAGAAAATCATTTAAATAAGGTTCACTGCCAGTTTTTTATTTATCTGTCATCTGCAACATGAGGTCACCGAAGCAAACAGCACTAAATCTATTTGAACCAAAGGGATCTTGTTACTGTTAAACTCAGTTAGAGTTCATCTTGTCAGAAGTGGACAACTGTTTTTATGATGTGCAGACACAGAAAAGAATAAAAATAATACATAAACTGTTTAGAATTGAAGTTTTTAATAACGTATTTTGCATTTAAACCAAATTCTATTAATTTAAATTGCTCCATTAATGTGAGCAGTGGTGTTTGAATGCTTAATGATTTTATGATTTTACATTATATGAAAGTAACAGTGTTGTTAGTAACATGTTAAACTAAGAAGTAATACTGCAGATTATAGTGTATATCTTCACTGCTGGATCTGTACTTTCTGCTACAAATGTCAGTTAACCAATATTGACAAAAGTTTAGGGTTTTTTTCTGTTTACTGAGCCCAACAGAGGAAGCAAGTTCCAATAACTTTTTTTCATGAGTCAAGTCAAACAGAACCCCAGAAAACTCCAGAGTTATTTTTAGGTAGTTGGGCACTGAGTTATCAAGTGACCTCTGGTGTTGTTAAATAAGGGTACAAAGTTTCAGTGCCAGGAATCTGCACTATCATCAGAGCAAGGTTAGTTGGTTTGGAGCTTTAGGTCCTGAGCACATTTCAGGTTGAAATCAAAATATGTAGTAAAAACAGGTAGAACACACAATATGAGCAGGTTCTATTTAAGAAGGTAAAGTGTTTCATACATACTCAAAGCTAAACCTTCACCACAGACTAGTTATTGAACCGTCTTCCAAATTAACTCATAGATTAAATGGCCAGCATCAGCTCCTCCCACTCACCACCACTGTCACCATCCAGGTGCACGAGAGGATCCAGGTGTCGGTCACTCTGATATGAATGAAGCTTCATACTTCTCTTTATTCCTCATGTGCATGCAGGCCATCATTATGCCCTTTAAGAGACTTTTAGTTTTTAGGGAAAGACACGCATTTGTTTCAGGAACAGCAAAAGAGAACCACAAGTCTGTACTAGCTCAGTCTATGTATGTTGCTAGTCAACAACAAAATTGGTTAATGTTTTAAAGGTATCTCTAATTTTCGGGGGAATACTTCTACTTCTTCTAATTCTTCCATAGTCAGACATCCTTTGCACATACCACAAGGATATATTGTATGTATTGTAAAGTCCTGTTCTAAAGGAGTCACAGCTTGTAACACTGACCAAGAATCTGAGTCTTTTAAAAAAGTGAGGGCAACCTGCTTTGTTCCTCTGTGCCGTGCATGTTCACTTTGCAATGTTTGCTTGATAATTGAATCAATAGAGATAAAGGGACTGAACCTAGATTACAACCATTATTACAGAGGTCATTTTAGAATTCTGCTTTTCACAACACATCATATATCTGAAGTATTACATTTTGTGTTTTGCTGTAAAGTTGCATACATCAATATTTTCATAATAACTTTATGAAATACATTGGTAGTAGTAAAGACCCATGGATTTTACATGACTTTGTAGTATTATTTGGT
>JAUBNQ010000008.1:20408451-20418764 GCA_032353495.1 Ctenopoma kingsleyae | reverse complement strand
TTTGTTGAATGTTTACGATCACAGAAATTGTTTCCGTTTTCAGGTTAAATTTCTGGTTTTATTGCCACTTCTCTGTGTACAGACTCTCTCCTCATGATGCATTCACTTGGCAGAAACAGTCACTAATGTCAATAATGAGATAAAACTTAAATCCAGGGAAGGTTACGTTTAGACTTTGTCGTCATTCAAAAGCACATCTACATATTATTCTTAAATTCATCTGTGCATCTGACATGTATCTGGAAACATCATGGGACATCAGAACACTTGTAAGAACATTTTATGTCAGGTCTACAAAGTGATTTAATCTTTTCCCAAGTGTTTCCGTATCATTAAGAAAGCACCACATAAAATGTTCTTATGCAAGTTATTGGTCATGAGACGATCAGTGTGAGAGCTGTGGTGACGTTGAATTACTGCTCGTTACAGTACATAACAGCCGTTCTTCTTGAGATGGTTATCTATCAGCCGGCTGTTTGTTTGTGAAGCTGATGATGACGAGCTGATGCAGCCTGGAGAAATGTTAAAGTGGGTCGTCTGTTTGAAGGAAGAACATTCATGCATCATGACTTCCTGGAACGCGTTTTATGTCATCATTGGTCACATGCTGCTTAAACTACTGACGTAATTGGCAATGAAGCAGAGCTTTTATTCAAACAGTTCTAGTTTGTATAATGGTAACTAGAGCACAGAGGGTTTTTTATGTAATTAGGTGTACACATGCATCAGAGGTACATGGTCATTCTCCATTTGTTTATTGCGCTTCTGCACTGCTTCTATATGTGACCCAGTTGCTGATTGGGTCATAACAGGCAGTACCTGTGACCTGTAAATCAAACACGATTTATAGCTCAATCATCATGAAAAGGTTGAACAATTTTGAGACTGCAGTTGTCATTAAAAGTTGCATTTTGTGTTGAAATTTGGAAAACCACATGAAACATTAGCTGCGTTGAGCTATTTAAATAATTATTGTTTGATTTGTTCTTTAGAAACAGCTGAAAGGTTGTACATTTTGTCAATACACGCAATGTGCAATGGAGGTTCAATAATTTGGAGTGTCCGTTTGTACTTATATGTGAACTGCTGGATGCTTACAGGCTCACATCTGCTGCTTATCACATCACTGCTTTCTTGTTTCCCTGCAGGTAAATACAGTCCTTGCAGAACAACTGAGGTGAGTGATTACATTTGACTTCTTGTATTTCATCATCACATCTGTTGTCTGTTGTCAAAGCTGTCATCCTTATTATGTGGCTATATTTACATGGTATCAAAATACCTGCTGTAGGTGGGAGAGGAAATGTATGCATATATGAAGGACTATTAGGGACATATCTGTAATAAGATCTTTGACACTGGTAGCAGTGCAACGTTGTGACATTTTCGCTGCGATTACCTTAAGACTCTCAGAGAATGCAGGACGGGAAACTCCTGTGTTTCTGGGAAGAAAGCAGCCAGTCAATAAACAATATATTCCTGAAGGGAAAAATGATTGTGCAAAAACATAGTGGTAGGGTTAACCACAATAATCGTGCGATTGCCTATTTAAATATTTAGAGTTGGTTACATTAGCTGGTTACAGTAAGAGAAGCAGCCAGCCACAACAGCACAGAGAGCATTTAGATGACATTGATCATTCTGCAGAATTATTTAAATGTGCCTTGCATGTGGTTGAAACTGTCATAAGCCATAAGTGTGTGATCTGCAAATCCTGCAACACTCAGCAGCTCCTCAGCTGCTTAAACTAAAACCCTTAACAACTGGAATAAGTTCAAGAGTATTTTGAAATAGTGTTTTTTTCTGCAAAAGTTAGATACAGCAGTACACAGAACGAGACTTTGGAGCAACTAAACAAGTTCCAGACAGTCTCTGATGTATTTCTTTAATTCAGACAGTTTGCGCTGTGAAAAGCAGGTCTGTGTCTGTCTCTCTCTCACAGTGCTGTCAGTCACTTCCCTCAACACACATATAAAAAAACTCTATACAAAATACAAAAAATGTGAATTGATTGTTACTCCCTATGGATCATAGGGACACCTCAACTCAGTAAGTGCAAAAGATGAGTTGAAGTTCGTTCAGGATCTCTGTAAATAATATGTTACCTGGTAGTTACATATTTGAATATTATAAAAAAAAAAATCACCTATCACTGAAGACGCTTGTGTCCCTGCCACAGAACATTGAACTTATGCTTTAGCATTTCATTTTCTCCACCAGCTCCCAGCTGGCTTCTCTGATTTGACTGGTTGGAAATGTCACACAGAAAAAAGCCTTCCCTTGTGATGAGAGCTGTGGGAGAAATATCAGACCTAATTAAAGGCTACATAAAACTGACTCCACACACTCTCTCTGCACTATCATCAACCGCTGGTAATTGCTGCGATAATAGCTTGTGAAACCAAAGGATTAGTTTTTCTGTTTCAGCTTTTAGTCTGAAAGTATTTTGTATATGTGTGATGTTGCACATTGACTGGAGATCTACTCCCAGTTCATTAGAAACAATGTGCTGCAGTTTTCAGTGACTTCTGGAGTTGGATTGCCACGATAGCAGATGGACAGTCAGTGAATAACTCGAGCCTGCACGCATACAGACACACACACACAAACACAGAGAGCTGACTTTATAAACAGAGAACGTGAAACTGTACAGATAAATCCCTCCTAAGCAGCTTTGCACCAGAAATGAGCTCTCACAATACAGTGTTACACACTGGCTGACAAAACTACTGGCAACTTTTGTGGAGCTTGCTTGATGCTTGACAGCATTAAATCCTGCAGCAGAGGCATGCTACTAACATGCAGTGTGGAATTAGCCCAAAGCTGAATGAACAGGAACACGCGTGTAGTCATAGCTGACGCGCATTATCTGCACATGGCTTCAGACAGCACGAACTCCTGCAAATGATGCGGCTGTGAGTGTCAGATGATGCAGTATTTAGCAGAGCCACTGAACCGAGCTCCTGGCATGGCATGCTAGAGCACAGGACTCTTTGTGCAGTGATGACCATAACTAAAAATCAGATAAAGAGTTATTGTTAGCTATTTGATAGCATTTTTTATGCAGTCACTCAAACATGATGATTTTATTCATCATGCAACACACTGCTAGCTAAACCAGCCTGATCATGTGATGTGGTGTAATCTCAGAGGTTTGTGGGTTATGCTCGATTATGTTCCCCTCTGTCAAAGTTAGTGCTCTCTTAGTCTTGGGGCTTTGAAGTCTGGGAAGGGATTAGAAATCAGTGTCACATCGAGTGTTTAATGTAAACAGAAAGTTCACTCAGCAGTCATACATGTTTGGCAGGTGGCTCTGCTCAGCTAATAGAATGTTCATATGGTTCAGTGGGTCCTGGAGGAGCCCTCTATTTCTCATGCACACTGAAAATATGAACATAGAAAATACTTTAGTTCAACTGTTCTCTTGGTTTTGTATGTTAGTTATAAGGGTTGTCTAACAGCCAGCAAACCAAAGCTGCCATGCTCAGTCATATGACCATCAGAGGTCACAGCTCAGAGTCACAAGCATATGAGAACGGAATCTTTTTTTTTTTTTTTTGTGTGCCTGAGGAGAAATAACCACACCCTTTCCCTGCTGGAGTGAATGCACTTACTAATAGGAAAATGTTTACATAAATAGGTAACATAAGTTTACTCTTTGTCTTCACTGTTCAGTCAGATCTTTAAAGGACTGTAATGAAACACACTTCCTGTTTCCAGCATGAAGACTGGAAACTGGGGGGAACAGGTGGGATGAAGACTGATCAAGACATACTTATGTTACCACACATTTGTGAGAGTGGTTTCAGTCTTCCCATTGCCTGTAAACTCTTCAAAAAACTGAAAAATCAGATTTAGCAAAATGTCAAACTTACCTTCAAAGAAATAGGTGAAACTTACAATAGATGCTTTTATGACTTTTAGTCTTTTTCACTTTATTGATCTGCAGTTAATGTGGCTTGAGCACGACGTAGCTTTTTGAGGAACAGACTATAAGAGACTAAGCTGCTCATTAGTGTTAAATTTAAAATCAAGCATGTACTCTTATTGTCATAAAGGTGTAATAAACACTGCTTATTAATAACACAATTCATGACATAAAAGCTTAAAAGTACAGTAACTACAAAGATAATGTTGCTGTTACTTAGCTCAGTTCCTGTGCACTTTCACTGCTGCAGCCTAATTCCTGTGGACCCACTAATGAGGAAATATAAATGTTTTAAATCCCCTCATTGTTTCTAGAATCCTTTAATACTAACCAGTCTGTGCTGATTCTCTGAGGGTTGACTAACAATGATGGACTGAAGGCTTTTGCAATCGATTTCAGTGAGTGTTTAATTAGTACAATTGGCTCTGGTGTTTGCTCTACGATAATCACACAAAACGACATAACTAAAATGAATATCATTCACTTTGTAACAGCTGCTGTCTTTGTCTGAGCTAGTTTAAAATATATTTATGACCATAGCGTCTCTATTTCCAGGCTGTGTGCTAGGTTTTTGTAAGCTAACAGGACTGAGCTTCATACCGGTATTGCTGTTTTCAGGTAAACAGAATACCTAAAATGTCAAACTGTACCTTTAAATCTGTCATTTTAGACTATTTATGACATTATACTGTATACATTATTAACGGCTAATGAATCAGTTGAGGATTAAATCATTTTTGCACAGTTACCTTTCATTGACATTTTTTGCTTTGATGCACTTGTTATAGTGGATGTAAAGGATAAGTTCACAATTTTGCAACTCTGTCTAAAAACAGCATTTAGATGCCCATATCAGAATCACAATCTGTTTCATTAGACACCATGCAAGCATACAAACAGTGTGTTTTAGTGTTAGCTTAATAAAGATAAAATAAAACAGTTGCCGGTACCGTGGTCAAAATACAGCTCCACTGTTGGATCATATACGTGGACGTGTATGTCATGTAGCCCAGTTACTCTTGGAGTTAAATCAAGGCTTGACTGGATCAGAGACTGATGCATCTGAACATTCATGTGTTGCTTTATGAATGACTTCAGTTCATTATGTAAAGTAGTGGATCAGTAACTTAGTAGACGCGTACATGGACGGTGGAGAAGTCAAATGTAGTCCTGAGTGTGATATAGTGTTTTCTAACTGAATTTTTGGTCAGCAGGCTAATAGGGAAAGGTAATAAATAAAGGTTACATTTGAGATTCTGCTCCAAACCTTATCTGTCTTGCCATTGAGACCCCAATGAGTTTTCATGACAGCTGTGATGAAGTGGTTTTGGGGACTAACATAAAAACATTTCCTCATGGTCACAATGGTTTTCGCCAGCTTCCCTCGTCTCCATGACAGGAATGCTGAAATTTAAGCCAAGCTGTTTGATGTTGCCCTCGTCTGTGATGATCTTCTTAGGTTCACATCCTCATCTTCTTACCACTTCTTTTTTTTCCTCTTCTCTCTTCCATCCCATGGTTGTGCTCGGTCGCCTGGAAAGCTGGGAACCAGTCAGGGAAATTTTAAAGTAGAATGGAGACATGTTTACTTCAGCCAGATACCTCACAGTTATGAAGACAGTTTTCATTTACAGTTGATCCTGCAGACAGGATTCAGTTTCACACGTTTTTGTAATGAATTAATCAAATAGAAATGTGAAATTAAAGCACAAAGAATAGTTTTCAGTACAACATTGTTTTGTCAGGGCATAGGTGGAAGTGTGTATGAAGAATGAAGCAACATCTTTTTCTCTTATGAATTTTTTATTGTTTTGTACCTTAAAACCAGCTTGAAAATGGGTCAAATAGCACGACTGCTTCTGGTCCACTATCCAGTACACAGTCACAAAGAATTATGCACCTTCCCCAGTATGCAGATGCACAGACAGTGTAGATATAATCAAACAAGGGAAAGAAATAAAAATACACAAAAGACAAAAAGACAAAAAGACAAATACTTTTTAATAAACCTAATTATGTGACTGGACCCTGTTTATCCTTTCCTCTCACCACCACCATGATTGTTTTATGTTCATCTATCTGAAAAGTCACAAATCTCAGAAAGTTAAATGACTTAAAGCAAGGACTGATTATATTTCTGTTTATGTCCTAAAATACATTTGAAAAGGCTTGGGACTACTACTCAAAGAGTTTGCTTAAGGATTTTAGAAAAGGGATGAGACACCAAGCTATACCTAAATCACGTGCCTAATGTTAAGGTTTTTGAATGACAGTCAACTAAAGCTAGCAGCAAGAAACACCTACAGTATAGGGCATTAGATTAAAAGACTAATGATATGCTTCAAAATGTTCAGCTAGTCGACACTATGTAAGCTGCAGATAAGAACCAGAGTATGAAAATCCACATACTTAAAACCACATAAAACCATTAGCTTCTGGGAAGATATATACATATGTTGTATGTGTGTGTCTGCATCGTGTCATGTATCAGTGGATGAGGATCCGGGTGGAGCACAAACAAAGAGGTTGCATTCAGTTCAGCCTCCCTCCACCCCTCAGAGGAAACCCAGCTCTTATGTGCTGATGGGGGGGTGAGGAGGACAGATTTCTCATATGACTCCTCCTTGCCCTTGATCATTCATTTCAGCGCACCCACACACAAACACACTACAATTTATGATTCTGTTTCTCTCGACGTGACCCACCTTTTCCCACCCTCTTTGACCTCTCTCATTTATCTGATCCATTCAGTCACTTTCACTCATCTCAATCACTGCCTCTTTTTCCTGTATCCTGATCATCATCATACCTCCCTCCATCCTGCATCCCCTCATTCCCCTTTTCTCACAGTTACTTTTCTCTCAGTGGTTTATACATGCTTTCTCTACTTCTCAATCTTTTCTCAGTGCTCAGGGCTGCAGAATAATCCCCTGTGTGGTTTCCCACTGTCGTCTTTTGTCTTGGCTTTGGCATTGCTGTCTTTATCCACCATGACTCTTCAATTCCATGGCAGTCTGAGCACTGTAATCGAGCACAGCATGTCCTGATGTAGATGCACTAGTCTCAGAAATAATATCAAATAAATGCTTTAAAAAATATATATAACCATGGACATAAACATCCCTTATCTATGAGCAGATACCCAAGTCATAACCCTTTCCAAAACCTAAAAACGTGTCATTCCTACTTTTACTTAAGTAAATGATGTGAGTACTTCTTCTACCTCTGGATATGTGGGGCAAAGCAAGCTCACAAACTGACAGCGGATTCTGCTGGAGTGATTTGATGTGTTTAAACCTTTGGCTGCAGTGTTTCCTTCCACCATGAAATCACGTTATTGAAATTCACTCTGATTTTTTTTTTTACACAGCGTTTAACAGCCACCTATGAAGTCCAGGTGTAAGTTTTTGATGCTAAAATAGTTTAGATGGAGATGTTTTATCTATGACAACAGACAGATGATCTTGTGTGTCTGAAATTCTTTCACCCTTTAAAAGACTAACTGTATGTAGCACATCTATGACAGTGTTTTCCTTCATGCATCAGTTAATCACAAGATCTGTTATCAGTAGTTTGCTCCCAGGCTCAGTCTGTCAAATGCCAGCGAGAGTGTGTGTGTGTGTGTGTGTGTGTGTGTGTGTGTGTGTGAATTGTGGAGGAATCTCTTTGGTCAGAGGTTGAGTGAGTCATGAGGTCACCACATTACAGCTGTTCAGCTTAGGCTTGCCATACAAAGAAAATCATACTGCATAACAAACACAAATCAGATGGAATAAGAGCAGAACAATGTACAGAAAGAGACTTGATCTGTGTTGTGTATTTTCTCAAATGACATAGATGTACAAATATGAGTGCAGATCATGTTAAGATATGTTTTGGTTGTTTTTTGTTCTCTCTCAGGTGATTGAGTCTTTAGGCATCATGATTTACAAGGCTCTGGACTACGGGCTGAAGGAGAATGAGGAGCGGGAGCTCAGTCCTCCTTTGGAGCAGCTTATCGACCTCATGACCAACATGGCTGAGGCCGAAAGGGACACCTGCCCTGATGAGGGTTATGAGGCCACAGAGGAAGAGGATGAGGCAGAGGATGACCCTGACAACATCTCCAGTGTTCATGGCTACAGAGATATCCTCAAGGTAGGTACAGTAGCTGAGGAGATGACGGTGTGTACTGTATCTTTGGTTGTGTCTAGTCATTAGTGGCTTTTTATAGTTTGATGCCAGTATTTTTCTATGAACAATAAATTGAATGATAATGTCAAATGTTTATTTGTTTCTTTCAGTTCATTCTTAAGTCCAATTGAACATTCATGCCAAGACAATAAGCAAGTACAGTACACGTAATACAAGAGTAATACAGACATGAATATAATCCACTGAATTGCAATAGACCATGAAAATAGTAGCAAATTTAAAAATGTTATAAAAACTGAACATAACAAGTGTTTGTTGAAACAGCAGTCATGGTAAAGTGTGTTTTTTTTGCTGGGCTCCAAATGAAATAATAGTAATGCAATGATGACACTGTGACTGACTAATCCACAGTTACTACATTTTCCTGTTTTCTTAATGATGCTGTCACCCATGCTGATGCCATGAGCAAGTATTACATTTTAACCACACTGACACCTGTCCACCACAACTCTGATCTGTTTATAATAAAACAGCATATAATTACACATTTTAGACAAAAATTGTAATCTGTAAATGAACTAATAAACAAATAAATATTTTTTTGTGCAGCGTTGAGCAGTAGAAGTATAATTCTTGAGAAATCTGTAGGATTCCAGGAACATGTGACATCGGATTTTGACCGTTGAGGAAAATGTGTGCGAGAAAATGAGAATGTTAACATGATTGTGAACACAGAGATTAGAACCTCAGCGCAGGTCGTCCGTCAGCCTCATCCTTGCTGGGAGTCGTGTATCTCTGTCTCTGCTGTCCAATGGAGCAGAGAGTCACTGTGTCAGTCCTCACATGGCCTCGCACTGTTTACGTAACAACAACACACCCAGTCACACACGCAGAAATACACACCAACGCTGCTCTCCAAGGAGACGTATCAGAACAGTGTGGTGTTCTGGCTAGACTAGCTGTCGGTTTATATAGTTGTCTCTGTTGTTTCCCCTCAGTCCATTCACTCTCTCTGCTCCCTCAGTTTATCTTTTGTCCTACTGTACTGTCTCTGTAGCTCACTAAGAATCACTCCTGACCAATGATGTAAACTACAGCACATTTTCTGACTGTTACACCTGTTACGTCCTCATCTTCTGCTCTGTTCCTTTAATATATTTTAATCACTGACACCCTTACTTGTGATATGATGCTGACAGGATGTACTTAGTGAAATGCAGTCTGGACAAATAGACGCCAAGAGCATGCCGAGCACTGACCCAGTGTACCTTCTGTTCCTCTGAGAGAGACAAGGACAATTCTGTCATCACTGTTGGTGTGTGTGTGTGTTTGTGTGGCAGCAGGACAGCTGACCTCAGGCATAGTTGTCTTGTGTCTTGCGTCCAGCAGTCAATAGCAGTTGTTTACAAATGACTACTTTTTTTTTTTTTTTTTTTTTGCTATTTAGATTTTATGAAATATCAATGAGCTCTCTTAGTGAGGTTTAACATCACTGTCTCATATCTTGGAGGTGCATCTCAGAGACTTGTGCATTATATTTAGCTTCCTGTGATACAGAACTGACCTGCAGTCTCTTTTACTCTATTCAAAGCAGTCTGAGTTCTTGCTGGAGAATTTACCAACAGCTGTGTTTTGGCATAAAGCCAGCATGCAAATGAACTCAAGCAAACACATATTTTGTCACGCTGGCTTTATTTTCCAGTCTACAGACTGAACATGGTAACAGGCCACTGACTTATTTGAATGAACACTATGCTTAACTAACTTGATCTTTATAACCATCAATTTAACATGTTTTCCTTCATCTCCTCTGAATCATGTCTGTAATAAATGCAGCTGTGTAAACTGTGTCCTGAAAATGTCTCTGTGCTTCACTGTCTCCCCTGTAGCTGTGTACTGCTCATCTACCCAGTGTGTCTGACGCTCCCAGTCACTACCAGGCAGTGTGTCGGGCTCTGTACACAGAAACCCGGGAGCTGGGCACTTTCCTGGAGAAGATCAAGAGTGCCAAAGAGGTGGGTCCTTATCATCATCAGCAAGCATGTGGGCTTCTTTCTTTTTCAGACTAATTAGTTGCAGTGTAAGCCCATTATGCAGCAGTGATATGGTGAATGAATCAACTAAATTAACTTGCTTCCTACATGTATGTGGGTCCCCTTTAATCAAAGGTTAGAAGATGACCTTTGTGTGGCCTGTGATGACACAGTGAGGTGATTTAGCATTGTGACCTTACATATTCCATACAGAAAAC
>JAUBNQ010000008.1:20387434-20408351 GCA_032353495.1 Ctenopoma kingsleyae | reverse complement strand
ATTTGTATGTAATAAGATCTGGTTTAAGTGATGATACAGTAATTGCATCATGTCTGATTTTGCATATTAAAGATTCAAGGGAGGAAACCAGCAGAGCATAACAGTCATATGTGAGTGACCCATCTTTTCCTGCATCAGCCATCACTTATGCAGAAAGGGCTGGATAGTGGCATGTACAGTAATAGGCACTGACAGAACAGAGACACACACAGACAGACGCACAAGACAGCAGTGAGACAGCCATGTTTCCTGAGTGACAGAGCAGAGGCATCTGTGGTAATCACTGTGATAAAGAAGTGAAATTATCCTATATTATTCATCCTACTGACATGTTTTAGAAACTCAGTTTTATGCAAATAATGAAATCTGTCATTAATCTAACCACATGACTTAAAGTAAACCCAGGGTCACTTAAGTCTCTGAAGTTTGTCTGTGTATGGAGATTGTTGAAAATAATGTTAATATAGAAAATGATACATTAAATCAGGTAAATGTGACTTTATTAAGTGTATGTTATTTAACTAATTTTGTCCTTTTCTATCAACCTTGACTGCTGCAACTTAATGCCATAATAATCAGCTTTTGACTATGAAGTTTTGACCCAGAGCATCAAATATTAATGTTGTGTCAAAACCATACACTTAAGGTCAACACTGGTGACGTTGCATAAATATGTGCAAAGTACCCTTTCATGTCAGTGTGTGACACACAGGGAGGGAAGAGGGTGCCTCAATTAAATCCTTTAGAAGTCTATGTCAAAGGAGGCTTTAACAACACCTCGCCAAATTAAGATAAGTTATGGAGCATTTCTCAGCTAAAAAAAACGTTTGAAAATAGGAAACTTAGAACATACAGTATTTTCTTTTTGTAGTATTATGTTGGTGAACAATAGAATAGTGCCAGTCATCTGTTTACTGTATCCTCTCTAGAGAATATTAGAACAGACTTCAGCTTCAAGCTCCACAGTCATCTGCTGTTTCAGAGGATGTTTAATTCTGGCAAAAGGAATATGGTATGAAATATGGTATGAAATATTAAAACTTGACAGCAGTGAGCATCAGCACAAAACAGCAGCTTTCATGCTCTAACAATGACTGACAGGTTGAACTGGACCACTGTGAGGAAGGAGTGACTTGTTTGTTGTGCATGTTAGACATAGGTGACAATATCCAAAGAAATGATGACTCTCAAATGTGTGTGGGAGGTGGACTGAACATTTACAATGCATTTCCTATGATTAGGAGCCACATGATGAACATATCAAATATCAAAGTCAGACTTCATCTGCAGATTATGAAGGATAAAGACTGAACAGCCATTTAGACATTTTGCACAGCGTGCATCAAAGTCACTGCTTTCTGCCTGATGAAAAGACTTAAAAATGCATTATCAACACATCTTAATTTTCCCCAAGCCAATTTTCAAGTCTTTTCATCAGCCTGAGATTCACATGTTCAGAAACAAAGCCACATCTCGTTGCCTGTAATTTCATGTTCTTCTAACCATTCATTAAGATCAAGTGCAGGAGTCGTTTTGGGCTTTGTTTTTCCTCAGGAGCATTTTAGAGCTCAGCTGTGGGATGGAACATTTCCTGTGATGTGTGTGTGTGTGTGTACGTTCCACCTCAGGGTTCCTTCCTGCCATGCACTACTGCTGCTGCCCTTTTAGTGTGCGTAATGCATCTGAATGAATAGAGGGGATTTGGTTGGTTACATAACTCTCTTGTGGGGGAGAGCGGACACTTACTGCAGGGTGGAGAAGGCTGAGAAAGGAGCTGAAAAAGAAACCTGGGGACTGCAATCTTAAAGTAAAGAAGTAATCTGTATTATGCTTATCATTTCATACAGCATATTTTGACAGAAACAGACTACACATTTCTTGAATACTATCTAAAAGAAACCATCAGGGAAGACGACAAATACTGGTAGAAATGGAGTTCTTAGGGCCCTGATTAAACAATGACTATTGTTATTATTTGATCCTATGTTTAATATTGTATCTTACTGCACATCCACATTCTCTCCAGTGTGATTCTCACTTTGCTGATTCCCTGATTTCAGGTCCCAGATTAATGTTTTCCAATACTTTAATGTGAGGTATCCAGCGTTCCTAGGTGAAGTTTAAGTAAATATATACATTTACTTATATACCAGTCAAAAGTTTGGACACACATAGAAATAAAAAAAACAAACAAGCTGTAGAACAGTAGAAATAGAAAAAAAGGCTATCATATAGGGTAAAGTAGCAGGAAAGAACTGTTTTTTAAAGGAATATTTACACAAACGTACAGAGACCTAATATCAGCAAACTTTAGTATTGTCTTCCAATAAAACGTTATGTTTGCTAATGGAAGTTTATTAAATTAAGAGGAAAACTGATCATTATAAAACCATTTTGCAATGATGGTAACGCAGCTGAAGACATGTTTCATTTCATGAAAAACATGGTAAATCCTATGTGTGTCCAAACTCTTGACTGGTAGTGTATAAAAATATGAATTTTCTTTGTACATATATATATATATATATTTATATATTCATTGTCCTGTTTATTTGTTTTTAGTTTGTCAGGTTGTTTGATTTTCAAGTTAAAAATACAAGGAGGAAATTATAAAAAAGCAAGCAAAATTGAAGTGTGTGTGTGATTGTATTTGTTACCTAGTAATGACCAAAAACAGACTCTTTTGCTAACCAAGTGAAGACACATGGTCCAAGTGAGCACATTTTAATTATAGTAACTGGTACTTTATTGATCCCCTTGGGAAAATTCATATGGACAGGCAGCTGCATTTTAGGCACTAAAGGTTCAGGGTTCAGCGTCTTATCCAGGGACACTTCAACATGTAGCTGGGAGGAACTGGGAATCAAACCCTTGGCTGCTCTACAACTGAGCTTCTGTCGTTTCTTTGCTGCTCCTAATACAGTTGAAGGGCTGTTTGAGAATTGAAACTAGGTTTTAGGTTTAAGGTTCCAGTTAGGTTTAGATGAGTTAGTTATGACTAATTAGTTATTAGTTATGATGGTTAGGGGCTTGGGAATGCATTGTGTCTATGACGAAACCCTAACAAGCACATAAATACAGGATTGTGTGTGTGTGTGTGTGTGTGAATGAGATCAGCTCTGAGCAGACCTGCCTCTCAAGTCTGTGTGGCAGAGCGCCCACCGGTACCGGCCAAAGAGTCGCTTTGTGTCTCCACAAAGACACCTCTTGCCTGATTCCCAGTAAAGCAGCTGAATTAGTGTTGATTCACAGAAACTACTCTTGCTCCTGTTTGCTTTAGAATAACGACTTCTTATCAGCTCTTGAAAGCTAAAAATGACTAACAGAGAGAAAAGAATTAATTACTAGAATTAGGTTGTGGATGCACTTGTTAAGTTCACTAATTATTCGTTCAACTTGCAGCAGTGGTGCTGTTGGTTTTGTCCACACAACAGCTGCTCTGCGAGGTTTAACTCAAGTGCTGACTTCAGAGAACTCAGCTCAATCAAGCGTTTGAAATGGAAATACGTGTCTTTAATGTGCTTTTGAGTCCTGCTCCTCATACCAATGAGATAATAGTGTTTAAAAGCAAGTGGACTAATGTCTCTTTACACTCTTCACCAGCTTGATTATCAGTGTTTTCATTTGATAATCTATCAAATACTTCAGAGGTACCTTCTGTAAAGTGAAGTACTGTATACACTGTGAACATGCAGGACTGTGATGTAGTAACATGCATTATGCTGTGAGTGTGTTTTCTACTCAAGACAATTGTTCCCTGGCAGGATGATGTTGAATTGTGATTTCCCCTGTGGGTTGAGGGCTTATCTCTGCAGTCAGCTGGGCAGACTCCTGAGATCCTCTCTCTCAAAACTCTCCTCTGCTGTGATGTGACATCCCAGACATTAACCAGCAGCAGAATATTTCTCTCTGCATACTGCTTTAACATTCTCACTCACTTCTTGTTATATTTCACAACAGCAGAGAAATACAGGTTAGTTTCGCACAGGTGCCAGAGTGGAGGAGCTGAGTGCACATAACAAGTACATTTGTGTTAAGATTTTCTCTTTTGAGAGCTGATACCGGTTAAACAGCCACAGCTTTATTGGCCCACACGTGTTGGCTCTTTGTTCTGTTCTTTGTAGCCTCCATCTTTCCTGATATCTTTGTCTTTTATGTTCTAACACTGTCTTTTTCTCGTTCTCCACCAGAACCTCCGTAAAATGGAGGAAGAGTCATCGGAGGAGCCAGGTCGAGACCTGAATGAACTGCAGAATGCTGACTGGGTAGGCAACCGGACTCCTGACCTCTGAACTGCTTCAACTGACCACTTGTCCTCCACAGTTTAACGGATCAGAAATTCATTAGAGAAGAATCAAAGCATCTTTTGTGTCATATTAATGCGTCCCTTAAGGCATATTCACATAAATGCATAAATGCATTATGAATGCATCACGCAAAATAAGCAGTGATAAAAGAACCATGTTGAAATCCATACAGAGGTCAGAGCTACTTTGTCCAAATGAATTCATATTGAAAGCATCATGGTATTTTTCTTTTCTCCTTTCTGCCCTTTGCTTGAACAGTTATATAATGTACAGGTTTTATGTTTTATGTTTTTATCATGTTTATGTGTATGTCTGGGACTACCGATGGAAATTAGCATTTTGCTAAATCTGGCTTATTTACGACTTTTATGTACGTACATTAATATGCATTGTCCCATTCAAATAAAATAAAATAGAAATTGAAATTCCTCCCTCAGGCTCGATTCTGGGTTCAGGTAATGAGGGACCTGCGCGAAGGAGTCAAACTGAAGAAGGTGCAGGAGCGTCAGTACAACCCTCTCCCCATCGAGTACCAGCTCACTCCTTATGAGATGCTCATGGACGACATCAGGTCCAAACGCTACAAACTACGCAAAGTCATGGTGAGGGTCCTGGTTGCTGCACTTATGCTGCATGTGTTGTTTCAGTCTTAGGAGAAATTGTTTGGAAAATCATGTAACACTATTGCATAATAATTGCAGGCTGGGAGGTTGCTGTGCTGGACATTTACTCATTTGGTGAAAATCATGCAGTGACTGCATGACCTAATGTCATGAACTCAATTAAGTTAATAGCCTGAAAAAAAGCTGGACTTCAGGAATAAAGAGATGCACAGTATCTTCATGTCATATGCTGTCTGTGCTGTTTCATATCCTGTCCTGTTGTTTTAGGTGAATGGAGACATCCCGCCCAGGTTAAAGAAGAGCGCTCATGAAGTCATCCTGGAGTTCATCAGGTCCAGACCACCTCTCAACCCTGTGAGTGCTCGTATACACAGACTATGTATCTAATTATATCCCCAAACTCTGTTTGGTGTTCAGGCCATTACTGGTTTGAGATATTTTCACAATGGAACCTTTAGATATGACAATTCATTTACATATTTAGTAAGTGGGATATTTTACAGTGTTCTGTCATAGACAAAAATTAGCGCAAACAATATTTCACCTCAGTAAATTAAATTTAATTGAAATGATGTCTGAAGTAGATCCGGTTTATCTGTACAACACAATAAGATAAATGAAAACTCTATATTAAAGCTATCAAATGTAGTGTAGCTGTATGTTAAAAAACAAGATTGTTACAGTTTGACTGCAGCGTAAATTCAATCATCAATTGCTGGTTGATATAAATCTTGCAGGAGAACTAACAGGTGCTGTCGCAGCAGGATGCTGAACTCTGGGTAATGAGGTGAACAGTCAGTCACAGGAGCTGAGGAGGTGTTGAGGAGCAAGGCTGCTGCAGGGCTACCTGTTTATTTGTGTCTTACTCCCCATCATTACATATTTTGTTTCGCTCATCGTCATCATCTGCACTAGGTGTCGGCTCGCAAGCTGAAGCCACAGACTCAGCCTCCGCCCACGCTGCACGAGCGGATCCTGGAGGAAATCAAGGCAGAGAGGAAACTTCGCCCTGTGTCACCTGACGAGGTCCGCAGGGGGCGGCTGGGTAAGGAAACGTCCTTGTTGCTGCCCTGTTATTTTTACACACACGTGCACACACAGGCACACGTGCACACATATGCACACTCTCCCGCACATGAAACCATACTTCAGTCTGAAATGTATGGCTTTTAAGTACGGAGCTGATGCTTTCACCTGCTGGGCATCATGTACAAATCAATCAGATGATATTTTGAGTTAATTTTTTTTTTTAATTTACACTATTACACACTATTTTTGTGCCTTTGCTTTTGTCTGTGGTGGCTAATGCTGCTTATAAAAAGCTAACTCTTCATATTTTTGTTGCAACTAACACCAATTATTGTTGTGTTGACTATATAGTTTGCTATGAAGTCATGGATAAAGTACATAGATAATAATGCTAAGTGTCTGCAGTTCTATTAACATTAACAGTATTGCTTCTGCTTACTAACCACTCATTATTGGCTGTAGCTTATTTCAAATGCTATTATCTCCCATCATGAGTGAGATGAAACTAGACAGTAAGCATGTTTCAACTTAATTTCCGTGTATTCAATCTTGCCTTAATTTACCTCCTAATCACAAGTAATAACTGTCCGATGCCATGACTGTTTCTCGTTGCAGTAATTCGGCCACTTAGCATGTCTTTCAGTTTTGATGCGTCAGGTAAAGTCTCCCTCGCTGCTTACCTGGCTTCTTTCTGTTATCCTCCTGGTTGGTTGTGGCTGCTCATTTGCTTTCCCAGCTCACACACACAAACAAGCAAACTGCACACACATTTCATGTCACGCTTCAGTGGTTGGTGATGGTTGGCTATGTTCTGTGGTGGTGAAACATGGTGAATGAGACACAGGTCAGTAGGAGGACAGGTGGACTGGTGTTGTAAAATCAATCAGTACTGCTTTAAATAGAGATTCTCTAGTACAGTAGCAACATGCTAAAAATGTTAAAATGTTAAATTGTCACATTTTTTTCAAGTCTATTCTAAGTCTATCTTTTTATGTAACTGTCCATCTCCTGTGGCCCAGCAGTGCATCACTTTCTGCAGAAGCAAATAGTCTGACTACAGATTTTTGTGCCCCATCACTTACATTAAAATTGCCTTGGGGAGAGATTTCTTTGTTGCCACTGTGGACATGAGCAACTGTCAACCCTTTCAATCCTCAATGACTAACTAGACCCTAAGTGATTTTTTAAACTGTATCCCTCATATATACTGTAATTACAGTAATTACAGAAGTTATTTGACATATGATGCCCACAAATTATTTTTAAAGTGCTTATAATGTGCAGAAAAACCTTTACTATGGAGAGGGGGCAAATGTAGCTGTTAGTTTAGGCAGATACATGTAGACCTGACTTCTTGGTCTATTAGGTGTGTGATGATGAGTGTAACAACAGTCATTAGGGAAGCTTATAGCACTTGGTCGACATAGTATTTAGTCACTAGTTAATTTGAAAATGACAAATAGTGACCAATTTGCATATTATTATTATATAACTCTCAGACAAATCCCATGTATGGCTCTAATATGCCAACAAATCTCTTTGTAATTATTTACTTACTCTTTAAATGGCCAATATATTTGTAGAACAGTCATTTAAACTTGCTATATACCAAAAATATGAATATTTTGCTTTAGGTTCACCAACTATTAATATGTTTTTTAATTCTACAAAGTAACACAAACTGGACTGATAGCTATTATCATTCTACACATATTGTACAGTGCTCATGTTTTTGTCACAATTTTGCAGATTATGAATTTTCTTTACAATGTCACAGTGTTTACAAAATAATATGAAGTGCAAACAGCTCATATAGTCACTCTCATCTACAGCTCCTGTCCAACAAATGGACAGGGTTACATAACTCTGGAAAATAAAACAGTGCCTGCTTGTTGCTGCCGGTCACTGAGTGTCACCTTTGTTGAGAACGTAATCCCTCAGATATACAACTGTGAGGTGAATCTTAAGTAGAAGTGTGCAGCCAGCCATCTAATCAAGGAATGAAAAGGAACAGCCCTAAGAGTAGCTGACAACTCTGTGTCTTCAAGAATCACCAGCTTTGTAAAAAAGGCTCTTTCATGTGCCACTGTGACTTTGCAGAACTTTAAGATGGATCACTAAGCTGCACAGACTAACATGATGAGGTACAGTATCCTCTCCCAGCAGCAGCATGCGTTTTGCATTAAATGCATTGGAACAACTTAATAAGACAGTTTTGATTGAGGCGACAGGGAAACACTGCTGAGGCAGAGAAATCAGAATAATGCTGCGCTCCACTTTCTGTCCTTCTGCAGCCAGTGTCCCATCACACATCACTCTCACTCACTCATGCTGTCAGATAATGTGTGTGTGTGTATGTGTGTGTGTGTGTGTACAGACTTCCCTCTATCATGGATGAGTGGAGAGTGCAGAGCACGGAGTGATCAATATGATGCTGCTTGGCTCTGTATTTTATGGGGAGATGGTACATAGGCTACTAACTGATATCTTAATGAACATAATTAATAGAAATGAAAAAGTACTGTTTCAAGGAGAAATCTGCTTCACGACATTGTAAAGTGATTTAGAGAAATAGTTTTACACTTGTATTTGCAGGGACTTAGATAAAAAGGGGGTGATTGATGTACCGTAACATAAATCATAGTAGTGGGGAAACAGATAGCCTGGCTCCTTCTGAAACTGAGATAAAAAAATATATACTATAAATCTTCTGAAATGTCCGCTGGTTGTGTGGCAACCTTGTAATTGTGACAAGACTCCAGGAAGCCACCACCCCAGTTTAAGCCTCCAGGAAAAGCACTGGGCTGCAAAGTCTTTTTAGCATAGCAACCAGATTTTCCCACACACACTGAAATGACTCTGATTATGTAAAAACATTAGGAACCTTTAGAAATCTTTTTTTTTTTTTAGCCATACATGCCCATCTGACCCCAGGTGAAGGGTATTAGGAAAATGTAGAAAGGGACCAATAAAAATAACAAAAGAGGCTTGATGGAGGGTGGATTCAACAAAATATACTGACTGATTGGTTTTCACAGGTTATTGGTGAAGGCAAATGGTGGATTGCTCTTGTAGATACTGTATCCTAATAAAGAAGGTGTCCCCTTTTAGGTTTTGGCATTACTCGCAGTATGCCACAGGATTTGTTCCGTATGGGATTAGGTAAAGTATGAGCACCACTCTTGTCTGGGATTGTTCATCTTTAACCCATCGGCCTTGTCTGTCTGCCTCCCCGGCTGTGAACTAATACCTCGTCTATTTGAATATTTGAATGCTAGCTAGTGGAGGTTAGCAGACACATGCAATTATGGCTAATTATATTTGGTTTGTTAAGTCTTGAGCAAATCCGAGGTAGAGAGGCTGTCAGTTCTAGTTAAGAAGCGGAGACAGAGATCCTGTTGAGACGATGAGCTCATTGCTATTCACACGAATGAAGAGAAGAGACTGAAAGGATCCCGTAGATTCAAACAGCTTTACGTGTCTGTTACAGCTCCTTTCCCACTCTTCCCCCCTCTACACCCTGAAACCCAGAAATCACAGTTAGAGTCAGGGAGTTTGGTACAGGATTGGTGTTTGTCAGTGGGAAATAGTCAACTGGGGCATTTGGGTTCCACGATTTAGTTCCTCTAAAAATATACCACGGGAGCTATCAGGTGAGATAATTGCCTAAATATTTCATGCAAGAGACATCCATGCTCTGTGTGTAACACCAGCTTGCTCCTTTGCCTCCCTTCAGACCAACTTACAGTAACTCACCCTCCCTGACCTCTTTTCCCTTGTGGTGGATCTCAAACCTCAGTCTTCTTTAACAGGATTCATTGCATCTTTTCATCTGACCTTCCATTCATTACAGAGATTATCTGGTGCACAACAATCCACACAGATTTGGTACAATAACAGATTAAAGATGCACAGAATCATGAGAGGTTTGAGACTCATTTCCCTCTTTGCCTGTATAACCGTCTCTTGTGTGGCTCTGTGCAGATGAGTTTAGTCCACGCATGGGCAGGAGGACGTCCAGCTCTCTGTCTCTGACTAATGGCTCAGCATCTCCCAGAGTAGAACCGTCAGGATCTCAGTCTGTACCGCAGAGGAAAAGGCTTCTGAAGGCTCCCAGCCTCGCCGAGTTGGACACCTCTGACTCTGACGTTAGTATGGGTTTGTGTAGTCTGTGTGTTTTGGTTGCGTGCATGTGCGGTACATAATGATCAAGTTGCTTTTATATTCCGTACATTCAGGATGAGATTGTTGGGCGCAAATCAGCCAGCAGCTCCAGCGTGGCTACGTCTTTGATGGATGATACATCCCCAGAGTCTGCAGTGGGGAAGAAAAGTGAGTGGAGAATCAGCTCGACATCCCTCTCACAGCTCAGTCTGCCTCCTCAGCTATGTCATGCACTGACAGTGGTCCGAGAGTTTTAAAACAGCCTCACCAACCTTTTTTTTCTGTTTAAGATCAGACTAACTTTTTAGCTTATTATTAACTGTTCAGTGGATTCTTTAGAGTTAAATTGCCTTCTTACCTTTCTTATCTTCTGTCTGTGAACACCAGCTCCCCCCATGTTCCTGCCAATCTCCTCCACACCCCAGCCAGAGAGGCGTCAGACACCCCAGAGGAGACACTCCATCGAGAAGGAAACCCCAACTAACGTCCGACAGTTTATGCCACCCTCCAGGCAGAATTCAAAGTCTCTGGTGAGTCAGAAATGTCTTCCCTTGAACATCAAATTATTTATATTATTATTATGTATTAATAAATTAAGTTAGTCAAATAATTAGTATAGGAGATAATAGAGGGACAAATTGAGTAGAAAAGAGGAGCATCAGGATCATCAGTCAGCAATCACCTCTCTTCTTATCCTTTTGTTTTCATGACTTGCCTCTTCTCAGATTATGTCCCTCTCCTCATGCTCACCACCTCCACGGTGTATGTCCACTTTATGTCTGTCAAACTGCAGGGTCCCTCCTCCTCCTCCTCCTCCTCCTCCTCCTCCTCCTCCTCCTTCCCACACACGCACTCTCACACACACACATTAACCTTCTCTCGTTCAGGTTGGGATCCTAGCCTCATTTCGTTCCTGGATCCCCTTCCTCCTCCTCTTCCACCCTTCTCCCACCACCCTCCACCTTTTGCGGAGCTCCCACCCTGTGGAGGCCTTTGTGCTGGGGCTGATGAAGTCAGTTTTTGCTCTGTGCACGAGCATTTACATCAGTGGAAGAGAGTCAGCCAAGGTTTGCCTGTCTCCCTCAGTCCATCCTGAGATAATAACCATAGCTGCTCATCCTCTCCTAAAGCTCCCTGCTTCACTAGATGTCATTCACCGACAGTAGAGCAGATCGCTGCCATGGTAGAGAGTAGACTGAATACAAACAGCTGTGATCACCTAGTGACCTAGTGAATACAATTCACTTCAGTGCTGAAACATCTTAACTCTACATCATCAAGTAGGTAGCTACAGCTAAACAACATTAAATATGCTCTATGCTGTTATTTTATTGGTCCTGTGATGCATCTAGAATAAAAATGTCTGATTTATATTATTTGATTAATCATATTATAAGACCATCCATCCAGCCATGGGAGAGGGATGGGTCAACAAAGCAACTTGCAACAAAGGTGCACCAGATTTTAACTGAAAGCAGTTCATGGTTGACGTCTTATCAGCAAGATGGCCCAGACCAATGTTTTTCATGTATAAAACACATAAAAAACTAATATCTGGAATCATTTTACCAACCAGATGTAGAGGATTTATTTTTTTCATAGCTTTCATTCGATTTTGACACTGGGATCATTTAGATTTTACATCTTTATAATAACCAAGCTGTACTGTAAAATCAAGAGAATGTAGCTGATATTCCCTGAGTGCAATGCTAAAGTGGATTTGTGATTTTGACTAGAATTGAAATAAAAATGAGCAGATGAACAAAGGAAAATAAAGGATCTTAGACCTTAAGTTCCTTGTTTTAATGTGTACAGCTTTTCTCATTGTAGGGATTGTGTAAGGATTCTGTTTAGTTTTTTTTCTCTATATTGATTAGAGCATCTTCAAATTAATAATTTATGTTGTTGGATAATTATTTGCTGCTGTGTTGCTGTCAGTCACAGTCTAGTCATACCAGCACAAAGCAGAATAAAACACCATTAAAACTAAACAGTCACGGCTTTCATTTGCTTTTTTCTTTACTGAGACAGTAAAGAATATACCATAAACCAATAACACAGTGTACAGACAGACAGCTGGAACAGATCGACAACTTAATCAGTTTGTGAGGCATTCACATGCTCTGCCTTACATTTCTAGTTGTTTACACATCATGAGCCCTCTCTGGATCTGGATCTGAATCTGCCCGTGTCTTCATTGAACAATGAGAACATTTTTGCGACTCAAATGTAGCCTGGAGCAACACATGCTGCTCTGCAAGGTACAGAGGGACGACTGTTTGTGGACTGATTGACAAACACTGAGTCCTGTGTGTGTGTGTTGTTGCAGGAGGAGTTCTGTTTCCCCGTGGAGTGTCTGTCTCTGACAGTGGAGGAGGTGATGCACATTAGACAGGTGCTGGTCAAGGCAGAGCTGGAGAAGTTCCAGCAGTACAAAGATATCTACAACGCTATGAAGAAGGGAAAGGTAACTTCACCTTGTATAAAACAGTATAAAACTGAGAAGATTAGCATTAGAAATGGGTAGCACAAATACTGAAGGAGGGAAATAATTAGTGACAGCAGGTTGGTTTAAGTCATTTACTTTTATTCTAATATCTTATTTGCCTTTTTTTCTTGCAGCTTTGTTTCTGTTGTCGAACCAAACGGTTTTCTTTTTTCACCTGGTCCTACATCTGCCAGTTTTGCAAAAAGTAAAACATTTTAAATCATTATCTTGATCTCTGGCATGAAAATGATTAAAATGACCTAAGTATAAATTCTTTTAATTCACCACTTCCTCTTTGTCTTTGCTATCTGCAGACAAGTGTGTTCTCAGTGCTGCAAAAAGGTATGTCATATAGACACTCAGTGTCATAATAAAGAAGAATTTGTCTCAGCATTATTTCTCAGTACATTTATGCCATCTCTCTCTCTGACAGATGCGGCTGCCATCCAAACCTTATTCTAGTTTGCCCATCTACTCCATTGGCTCGACCAACACTCTGCCCAGGGACAGGATAAGTGCCATGGTTGCAATAGGACAAGGGCTCTCTGTGTCTGGAGAGCCGGGGCCTTCAGTAGTGGATGGGGCCGCGGCATCCCCCACTTTAAAAGTAGCAACATCAGGAGCATCTAAAGAAACTGGAAAAACATCAGAAGCAGCAGCTGCTGCTAAGTCTGATAAATCCTCCAAAAGCCCACAACGCCACGGCATGCATAAGACTATGTCCAAGTAAGAGCTATGAACACTGTTATTCAGACTCACAGGCGTCTATGTTGTATGTCCTGGATAAAGAAGTTACTGTTCTCACATTTATTACTGGAACGAAGGGTTTTAATAGCTATACACCAGCTAGAGAGAAAGTGCATAGATTACAGACAAAATAGTCCACATATGCTGTAAATACCTGTAATTAACATACAAAAAGTGAAAATCTCATGTGTTCCATATCATAAAATGGAGAAATGACACATACTAACACATACTAAAGCCAAATGCAGAATACTTACTATAGTGGTACGTGTTCTTCTCTCAGTTGTTTGATTATCAGAACACTGTCGCTGACATCTAGTGGATTAAATGTATTATTGCCAGACAAAGGTTTACTGCAGTATAAATGCAATGTATAAAACACCATGCTTTTCTTCCTGATTAAAGTTCAAGGAAAGCATATATTTGTTTTTCCACTTTAGCATTTAAATGTACTGAATTAAAGGGCACCATCAACCCTCTCCTTCTCTTTTTTCCTGTTGCCACGTGAATCTGGTTGTAGTGGCCAATCCACAAAGTGGTCAAATCGGCAAATTAGTTCATTGTCCATTCTCAGATTTGCATTTTCATGTGATTTATTTTGTCCAAAAGAAAACAAAAAAACAAATCTGCTGCTTCTCCTGCTCTGTTAAAAAAACACGGGCCATCCCATTGCATGCTGGTCCAATACCTACCTACCACCGCCACATAGCCGCACACCTTTTGTATGATCTCTTATTCCAGTTTATTCCAGTTTCGCAGTGGTGATTAACCAATTTACTAATTTGAAGGTTTGCTTCAATTGTTTAGTTTGTATTTGTTTGCATATTTGTGTCTGGGATTTATGTCACCACTCAGCATAATGGTAGTGGATGGTAGAAACTCTGTTGAAGAAAAAGAAAATCTATTGGGGTGGATAATATGAGACCTCACAGGTACCTGTTTTTATACTCACTGTTCAGTAGAAAGTTTATTTTTAATTGGTTAAATTTAATTGTAATCCGCATTGTATGTCTATGTAAGCCATGCTATAAATAGAAATGTATCTTTTACCTCTGTTCCTGTTTCTGTTGTCTTTAGGTTTTCAAAGCACGGCTCCTTAAAGTCTCATGACGAACTGGAGCTTCCCCCAGAACTGACGGAGGACTGGGCCACCATGGAGGTGTGCGTGGACTGCAAGAAGTTCATCTCTGACATTATCGCCTCCAGTAAGCACAGTCTGTCACTGGCCACCAAGCGAGCTCGCTTAAAACGCAAGACTCAGTCCTTATACATGTCCTCCCCCAAGGGAAGGGAGGAGTACCGACCCTCAGAACGAACAATCAGTGAGATCTGAAACTCTGTCTCTGGCTGCTTCCAGCTTCAATGGCACAATTATAATGACTCAACACTGGATATTACTGTACTGTACATGTATACTTCAGTCGGATAAAGCTTTCAGAATGACTGTGATGAACCTTGATGATGGACAGTGTCTTTCTTGTTGCTGGGTCCTAACCGTCGTGTGCAGTTTCAACTGACAACAGAAAATTGTAGATTTTTTTTTTAAAAACTATATCATAGGTCACTTGATTAAAGAGACAAGAACAATGCCCCAAAGCAGAGTGACCTCCCTCCCCTCTGGTGGCACAACAGCGTGGTCCACATTTAAATCAATAAGCACAAGAGAGAAGAAGGACTTAAGACTGTTTGACTCCCTCAGGCACTGAAACTGCAGGAGACACGAAGAGTGCAGAGAGACCATGTTGTAAAGCAAGAGCGACACTCGAGAAAATATGAAATATTAAACCTTACATTTTGTATGGGTTTCAATTTAGTTTTTTACACAAGTATACAGTAAATGATTGTTCAATAGCAAGTCATCCATTATTTTTTAGCTTATTTTACTGAGGCTCAATTTGACTTTCCCTTCAACTAAGCCTACTTGCAAGTGTGCTGTTTCATATTACCTTGAGAAGACATTATCTGTGCCAAATAGGAACCTCTTTCTCATCTCAGTGTCACTCAAAGAAAAATAATTTCCCCTGAGTTCCATCTGCAATGAACTTGTATTACGATGACATAAAACGTGGTTTAAAATCTGTAGTTTTCTATAAGATTAAATATTCATGGGTGATTTAATTAAGAGTTTAGCACTGAAAACACTCTGCTTCATCAGTACTGTGTGGGTAGTTTGATGGTCCAGTGATTTAGTGTTGCGCTTCCAAAAAATAAGTCAGAAGTGTGATCGTGAATTGATTCAGGCCCTAAAATGCTGGAGCTCACTTAAAATGTGACTTCACCAATTTTTCCCCTAGTTTGGGGAGTACATTTATATGAAGGGCATATGCCTGCCATGTGTTGAAATACTTCTTTCTTGTTGGAAAACCTCCTCCAGGTGACATCATCTGGATGTGTTTTTCAGTGCAGTCTTTCAGCTAGATGTAGAGAGATTTGAAAACAAGGAAGGCGGCGTTTATTTGAATACCACTCATATACACGTCAGAGTTTCAACAGGCTGACTCTCATCACTTCACCAGTGAACTGCTCCTGACTGAGAAGTAAGGTTTTTAAAGCACATTGCTTAACCAGACATTCATCTACAGTATGTTTATTTGGATCCATTATTTTTATTCTGATGTGAAAAGAAGCAGGAACGGAAACATTATCACAATTTTTCAAACTTGCCTTTCATTCATTTACATGAAAAATCATATATATTATTTACATATTTTTGTATTCTTACATGTACGTTGATCATATCTTAGTCATTGCTTAATTAGATTTTAGAGTTTAGAGGGTTTTTTTTCCATTATGTAAAGAGTAGTGATAATAGACCTCATTTTCACATTCTGGTTTAGATATACTGTTAAAGAAATCCAGCTCACAGTATAGGAAGAAAATAACATTAATGCCTATATGATTTACTGTCATACTTCAGAATCTTATTTGCAGGAAGAAATACTTGTGGCCTGCATGTCCGTGTAATGCTCCATCATATTCATCATCTTTCTCCTGAGATATTTCTGCCTTAAAAATGCCTTTTATGGCCACAATCATATGTTGAACAGTCATCTACTGCTACTGTACATACTTTGTTTCTAATGGTGTGTTTGTAGATGCGATGTGTGCCGCTTTGATGATATCCAGACAGTGAGAGTGCTATAGAGCTGTGAGAGGGAAACCGGTGCGTACAGCTCACAGTGAAGGGGAGGAACGGGACGTGCACAGGAGAAACCTCACAGCGTGACAGGCAGCATCATGCATGTACTACAGTGTAGCTTGTACTTTCAGTCTGTATTACCTTTGTGCTGTAACTCCCTGCAGAGAGTGCAACAAATGATGACTGCAACAATAAACAGTAATGCAATATCTGATCAAAATCTTTGTATCTTCTTTGTCAAATATTTAATATATTCAAAAACTATTTTTTTCCTCCTCATCCTTTGATTGTCTTCTAGTGTATGCTGGTTTAGGCTAAGCTCTTTCTCCACTGTCAGAGCTTCATCATTATGGACAATTGCACCATAAGACTTTGTCACTTATTTTCAAACTAATGCATCGATTTATGTCATTTTTTTTACTTCATCTACATATAATGATGTCCACAGTTTAAAGAGCAGGTTTCAAGATAACAGCTACTGGTATCATTGGTTGATGGTGAACTCTGGGAGACAATGTACCTGGTAAGATGCCAAAAGGCCAGTAGAGGTGCATAGAGGAAGCTCAGACTTTGATGACAGTCCCTTCAGATCCAGGTATTCAGCTCTGATCTTGGAAAATCACATGAGTGGACTTCTCAGTCACTGTCATGTGGGACTCAATTGTTTGCTTTATAAGCAGCTCTTGGTGTAATATAGACATAATCTCCTATCAGTGGATCTTATTGTTCCCATTTGTAGTTTGAGGAACATATACAGGAGATAAACAAAGTTTAAAAAAAAATTCAAATATACGCCTACAAATAGCCAGAAAATCTGTTACCAAATGCAAATGTTTTTGTCATGATTTTGCTTGTTCAATAAAGTATGCTGAAAAAAAAACTGTGCCTTAACGTGTTACCATAGTAACAGGTAAACTGTCAGTGAAGCAGGTTCTTTTGAAGAACAAACTATTAGTTAGACCGAGTGAGATTCAGTGTTAGAGGGAAAACAGAAGTAAGTGACTATTTTTCTTATTTGTTACGGTTTATTTCGTCTTTTCCCATGATTCAATCGGCACGTTTGCTAGCTAGCTAGCAACATGTAACCACACCAGACTCCATTGTAAATATCTTTAAGTTAGCTACAGTCGGTATATTATGAGCTAGTGAAACATAGCAAAGCAGCTATACCTGCCTGAGGGCGACCTAAATGTTAAATGTTATTATAGCTGTAAAACTCATCCAGTAGTTGTTTAAGAGGCCGTCTAAACCTCACTTCCACAGGATGTCTTTATCCCGTATCCAGAGCCTGAGAATTTCTGCTGTACTGGAGGACTGCTCGGACCAGTTGGACATAGTGGGACATATTCTGAGAGTACAGAGAAGCACGGAGCGAGGTGCTGCAGCTGCACAGGTGAACTCACACTCTGCAGTTTGATCTGATCTGCTTTTATGAGATTACTGGACAAATAACAACTAAAAGAGCATTTCACTTTTCACTGTGTGCCTCTGTGTTTAGGAGAGAGCCAGACTTGCTAAGCTAAGGATGGACTGGTGAGTTACAGATAATCAGATAAAAAAACATTGAGATGCAGAAACATTTCTCTGACTAAGTTTCTCTGTCTCTCTGAACAGTGAGTACATCTCACAGCAGATTTATAAGCTGCGTTTAGAGCTGGTGGAGAAGCAGAGTTTCAGTTGTATACTGGCTGTCCTGAATGAAGAAGAACAGAAGAAGATGGATGAAAAAATGAGAAGGTTCAGCACTGCATCAATAGGGAACAATAATACTATTTTTCGTTGTAATAATAATAATATACCCATCTGGAAAAAGTTTTTTTCTAGACAAGATGTGATTTCTGAGAGTGCAGCAGTGTTACACTGAAGAAAAAAGATGGGGGTGGGAAAAAAAGCAAAGGAGGTAAAGAATTTGCTGTTGTATCAATAATGTGTTTCTTCACCCAGAGAGGAAAAAACAAACCTAGAGCAGAGAAAGAAAGCTCTGAAGAAACAAAAAGATGAGGTCCAACAGAAAACTCAGCAACTGATGGTGAGAGCAGACCAATTTTATTTGAGAACAAGCTCGGACATGTTAGTCCATATGTTGGTTAATGTACAAAAAGTTCAGCGCTTTGAATTCTTCCTCCCTCAGGAATTGAACAGGCACAGCAGAGACCTGAGTCATCAGGTGAATGAGGAATCATTAAAAAGTGCCAGCAGGAAGGAGACTGTGGAGAAAGACATCGAGATGCAGCTCCAGCTGACACAAAAAGAGACCAGCCAGGCTGAGAAGCTGCTAGAGGACCAGCTGGAGGTGGGTCAGACACAGAATCTGTTCCAGGCTGGTCCAAATTCCACATTAGTCCCATCTACTCACCAAGCTTACGGAAAGAGAGTTTGCACTCTGATGGAGGATCAACATTTTTCTTAGATTTTTGCAGTTGAAAAAATCTGAAGTTAGATGTCAGAGTTAAATGTCATCCAAATGGTCTTCTGTTGTCTTCTTCTCTCTCAGATGCTGCAGAAACAGCTGAAGGAGGAGGTGACAGTTCATGAGGAGTCAGAGAAATTCCTGCAGAATCAACAAGAGGTAACTTTAATGCTAACATCAGACTATGGTATCATCTATTGTGTAATTGTTGCTCTTGGTGTCTGTGGATCTGTCATTAGCTTAAATGCAGCTCAATGTTTAAGAGGCCAATTTAAACTCACTGCTATTTTCTCACAAGCTGTGATTTAAAACCGCAGCTGTGGTTCAGTCTAAATCTCATTTCTGATTAGTCTATAAATCACCTGAGTCCACTAGGGGTCGCTACACCTGCTGCACGCATGGTTGCACTTAGGTTTAAGGTTTAAGGTAGAGTTCTATACAAGGATGGATTACTACAGCATTTAGGATCTGCAGCATCTTTTTTATCAGTCTGTAAACGTTTAAATCATACATCATTTATGATTGTAAGAAGGTAATACCTGTAAATGTCAAACTAATGCTTCAGGTACTCTCACCACAAAACATTACCACTTCCAGCCCTCTGTGTATATCACATCTGCTAAACTTTTCCAGTAGCTACTTATATTCATTATGTTTGGAGAGGATTGTCATTTGTGGTATGGATAATGGAAGGTCTATCAGATATAGCATTCTTTATGCTAACTTACTAACCCACCAGGTAGGCAGGGCATATTCTTGTTTTCTGCTTGTAAATCAGTAAAAATGTTGTGTTGTGAAAATGTTATTATTCATTCATACATTATTTATACCACTGAGCCTGTTAGGACCTCAGGAGGCAGCTGAGGTCAATTCCAGCCGTCAGATGAGAAGTGGGGTTCACCCTGGACAGATCATCGAGGCTGACACATTTTTCTCACACTCACTCATGTGGAATTTCGAATCAGCAGTTAGCATAACCTACATGTCTTTGGATTGTGGGAGAAAACTGGAGTAGGAAACCCACGCAGGCATGACGAGAACATGTAAACTTCACTTGGCACATCATGTCCAAGCTTTGATGCAACACTGCTAATCGTTGTGCCACCATGCCACCAACTATGCTATTAATTATATGTTATTTGGTGTCCCGATTTTTCATACCCATGTTTACTTCTTCTTTGCTGCCTTTGCCGGAACATTGCTGTGTTTCTTGATGTGTTGTCTCCACCTGTAAATCAGTGGGATAGTGTGGCAGAAACCACACTTCACACGAAGAAAGAAAAGAAGTGCTGCTAGAAGCTAACCGAGAGCAAACTTTGAAAGCAGTTTCCTTAATTACCACTTTCTGAGCATCATAAATATACATTGTTCTCTGGGTTTGTTGGCCATGTATTGCAATAGCTGCTGTCACTAAAATAGTTTATCGTGTTTTTATTATTAATATTTATTAAACTACTGCTATTTGTTTCTGGTTATTGCTGTTGATCAGGAGTTGCAGCAACAATTGCAGAAGTGGCAGCAGCTGACGAACCAGATGCTACAGGAGAAGGAGCAGCAGCTCAACAATGTGTCCTGCAAACGAACAGTGAACTGGGACAAACTGTTGGAGATGAGGAGGAAGGTTAGCAGCTAGCAGCGCTGGACACGATGCAGCTGTTTCACTCATACACTGACTTTAATAAGATGCTGATCTATGTTCAGTTCCGGGAGATGGAGCAGGTGGTGATGGAGGACAGGGAGGAGCAGGAGAAACTGCGCCAACAGCAGGAAGAGGCCAGAGCTGCTACAAAGGTTACAACATCCATGAGTTTTACTTGTCTTGTTTAGTATACTGATTTCTAATTCTAAACTTTGGCCTCTAAACTTCGACCATGCAGCTGCAGGCCTGGTGGAGAGGCTGCATGGTCCGCAGAGGCCTCGGCGCTTTTAAAACAGCAGACGAAGGCAAGAAAGGCAAGAAGAAGAAAGAAGGAAAGAAGAAGAAGAAGAAGAAATGAGTGATGATGAATG
>JAUBNQ010000008.1:20373826-20384978 GCA_032353495.1 Ctenopoma kingsleyae | reverse complement strand
CCCCCCCCCCCCCCCACTTTTCTATTCACCGTAGCCAACAATATGCGGAAATGAAGCTCGGAGACTAATGTTTTCTCACACACAACACAGCATTTAGAGACTATTAGACTATTTCATTTAACGACAACTAGGGGACAAAACCACAAAGCTGAACAACATACGCATAAAAACAAAGAAAACTGAACAACCGAGCTAGTTTAGAAATAAACATTAGGAGTATACAGAGATATATTCTTATATTATATATTGTTAATAGAGGGAATATGAGGAAACACGCACCTGGTTCATCTTTGTTGAAAAGCTGTTATTCAGCGGAGCTGGAGCGGAGCTGTCCATCGCTCATGTAGCACAGAGTTAAACTGTTACTGGACGCTCCTGGTTCCCACTCATATAGAGGACTTCCCCCCCCCGCAAAAAAAAGCCCCTCAGCCGTACACAGCGCACGCGCACTGCAACTCGAGGAGTTTCCATCCTACAGATTAAGTTTCTCTTCAGTTTAAGAGCAGAACAGCTTCATCCAGACACTCGTGATTGCACCATGCTCTGGGTGCTTTCTGCTGAGACGTGTGCAATATCAGATGGTTCACGTATGTCAGCAGATGTTCGGAACAATGATATTTAAACTACATATTCAATTATTCTGTTTATGCCCAAATCAAACTGGGATTTTCTGGGTTTGGTCAAACACTTGCTGTTGCAAGTTGCTGCTCATCCCTTCTCTGCACTTTGTAAACTCCTAATTATAAGTTTAAGAACGTTAATGTGCAAGCATGCAAAACTGTATTATTTACACATTTATATAATTAAAATAAATGAATGGCTCATGGTCTTTACTCTTACACAAAAGCAGGCACAAACCATGTTCTGCACTGCAGCATTAGAATAAATGAAATGATGCAACTGGCATGCAAGAAGGTTTTTGTGTATTTCCACCAACACAGGTATAGTTGCAATACAGAAGTCCACAAGTCCTACTTGAGAGAAAAACCCCCAGTCATACTTCTGAGAAAATTGAGAAACATTCATCCGAGAATCATCTGAGGAAATAGGGAAACAGATTTGTGATCAGCAAAGTAGCAGAAGAGCACAATACTCAGTAAAATGCGTAAAGATTTTTCCACAAGCAGATCTACCAGTTCAAATTCTCAGTATGAAGTATTAAATGCATTCTTCAGATGTACTTAAAGTGCAAAAGTACATCACTAAGAAAACCATATGTTTTAAACAATAGCCTTTGAAATTTGGTGTTATAACATAAATGTGCAAGTCTAAGTCTCATTTAGTTGAATTAAAGAAAATGCATAATCATTAATAAAAAAAATGGCCCTATGATAATACTACTACCACTAATAATAATATAATACACTTTTGTTTGTCAGTATATTATATTTTTATAACAATCTGCATCAGCAAAAAGTGACTAGTAACTAAACTAAATGTTAGATATTCTATCCTATTTAGTTCTTAGTGCAGATAAAGTGATTATAGTGGGTGACTTTAACATTCACGCAGATGTTGATAATAACTGTCTCAACACTGCATTTAATTCATTGTTAGAGTCCATTGGATTTACTCAACATGTAAATAAACCCACTCACAGTTATAATCAGACCCTCGATCTTGTTCTGACTTATGGAGTAGAAATTAATAGTTTTTCCCCAAAACCCTCTGTTCTCTGACCATATTTTAATAACTTTTGAATTTACTATAATGGAGACTACATCACATATGGAAAAATACATAAGTAGATGTCTTTCTGAAAATACTGTCACCACATTTAAGGAAATTATCCCATCATCTTTTAATCCAGTGACATGCACCAACACTGAGGAGAGCCGTCATCCTAACTTTATATTATATTATATTGCTGATAATGCTGCAGCATCGTTGCATACAATACTTGATGCTGATACTTGCTGCAATTCTGAAAAAGAAGGTAGTTAATCAGAAGAGGATAACTCCTTGGTACGCTCCACAGATCCGTAGTTTAAAGCAGACATCATGAAAGCTTGAAAGGAGGTGGTGTGTTATGAATTTCTTTACAAATGAAATTATAGTTATTAGAGAAAAAATGTATCACATCCTCCGTGTAATTGACATGGACAGACGCAGTTGTCCAGCAGCTCTAGATTTGTTTGTGAGACCTCAGTCTTACTTAGACTGCTTCTTTCTTGTGTCATGCAGAGTTAATTTCAATAACTTCTGTACTGGTTTTTTCTAGATCTTGCTAGATCCCTCCCTGAGTCTGGTTCTGCTGGAAGTTTCTTCCATTAAAGGGAGTTTTTCCTCTCCACTGTTGCCTAGTGCAATATTCTGTATATATATATTTTGTGTAAGGTCCTAAACCTTACACTGTAAAGTACCCTGAGATGACCTATGTTGTGATTTGGTGCTATACAAATAAAATTGAATTGAATTGAATTGAATATACAGTATGTAATGAAGTCAAGGTGGAATTCCTAATTCTTAAAGCTGCACAATGACACGGGGTGTGAATGACAGCAAATGTGGACAAGAGGAAGGTGTATTTCCATCCATTTGTGGGTGCACATTTCACAAAGTACCTGTCTGTGTTGTAGCTGGAGTGAATAATGCCGAGTGTGCACTCCAAGGAAAAAAAAGAAAGAAGATATACCTGAATTGAACGCAGAGGGCGCCAACGCCAAAGTTCATACTCGCGTGAAACCCTTTTGTCCGATTGCCCCTGAAAGCCGCATGAGCCTAGTGAAATAACCAGCAGGAGCAGTGAAGACCAGACAAGAGCAGAGACACAGCTTCCTGGGTAGAAACAAAGCGCAGCAGCAGTGCTGACAATCATACCTACGCGCGTACACACACACACACACACACACGCACACGCACACACACACACAGACACACACAGGACATGCTTTTAGCTGTAAGGCCGGTGCGTGTGTGAGGAGACTGACGCTCAGCGGAGGCGCTGACAGCAGAGTTTATTGTGGCAGCAGCCCGCGTCGACACATGTGTCTGTGCCACAGTAACAGGAGCACTGCGGCTGTGGATCTGGACTCAGGCAGCTGCTACACCCAGTGGTCCACAGGCAAGGTAGGAAACCCCCTTCTCTCTCTCTCTCTCTCCTCTGTGCTCAGCTGGCGTTTATCTGCAGCACACAGACCATCCATTACCAGCACTGTTTGTGTAGGAGTATGACACTGAATGCGTTTCACTTTCGACCCGTGTGACAATGCAGCCTTGTTAGGCTTTATGTGTGATCAGGTTGAAAGCATTGTGACATATTGGATATTAAACTGTTAATGTTAATACTGTTAATAAAAAAAAATACTATACTAACTTCAGAAATATGCACTTATCATATCAAACTGATAATTCAGAGTAATACATTTAAATCCACTGGTCTGCATTTTCCTCATCATAATTGCCCCATTCTGCTGTTCTCAACTTTGTCTTGTTTTAGCCTTGTCCCCCAAACACACAGGTTGTTGGGGCCCACAATCTAGATGGAGGAAAGGAGACAGACAGTGGGGGTGATTGCAGCTGTGTAAACGGTGGCACACAGTATAAATTCTGCTTCACACTCCTCAAGCCCACAGCTCCAGCTTCCTCCTCCCCGACACAGTGGCAGTCTATGTGGAAGAGCAGCAGCAGCAGCTTCTCACTGGGCAGATCTGGTTTTCCGTCTCTGCCTCTTTGGTCAACACTGAACACGTTGATTCCCCACCTTCTGTGGCTGGATCTAGGCCGCTAATCTTAGAGCGGTCAGCTCCACACCTAAAAGGAATGGATTAATGAATAGCTATAATAACAGTTGAGATTATTATTCTCAGCTTGCTTGCTATTCAGGGTCAGGCTCTGCAGTCAGGACGTTTTGTGAAGGCAAAATTTATATTATAATTTAATATTTCATTTAATGTTTTGAAATTTTGCCCTGTATGCAAATATTTAGGGTGGGGCACTCACTCACTCACTGATTGTGTTCAGTTCCCAAACTTGTTCATGCAAATTTTAAACCGGATCACCATGTGCATTGGAATCACTAGATCATAAAGTGCTGGTGAAACGGTAATAATCTGTTCAACTGTCTCATATCTATTACGTCGTAGTTTGATTACCCAGATTAGTCTTCCAGTCTGACCTACTGACAAATGATTGAATCTGAGGTAAAGTCTGAAGTTCCTCTGAACCTCTAAGGTTTCAGTCTGGTATTAAATACGTTTGGGAGTTTCCACCAGAAGCCTGTTATTTTCCCGTGTGAGAGCGTGCGGCGGGTTATGCTCAGGCAGAACAGGACAGGCTCACAGCTTTGCGGGATGATGACTGCAGCCGACTCAACTTGCCCGGCTCGAAGCGGTGCGGGATGCAACATGACTGTGCACAAACACCTACGTGTGCAGCAACACAAGCTCTGCCGTCAGTGATCTGCTTGCATGCCACCGCTGATCAATAGCACATAAAAAAAGATCCCTCCCTGAAACATTTAGGACACTGGTGCTGGTGACTGTATTGATGGAGCTGCTCCAAAGTTTTCTGCCAACTTTTTGCAGACTGCTGAAATAGAGAACATTGTGTATGGGATAATGTGTGATTTCAACGCTCGCTCAGGCTTCACAGTGTGTTTTTTTAGCACCGTGGTTTCCTGTGTGACCCTGTTCTGTGTCCAGCCACTGTTATATACAGGATTAATTTCAAATCCCAGATTATGGTGTTATTCCTTCTCATGCTTTTTGCGATTGGACAGCCAAATCAATCAAGAGGGTGATTTTTTTTTTTTTTTTTTTTGTTAGTTTGGTGATTTCGGTTCTCTATAAAACCTGATTAGGCTGGTGTTATATTACATCCACCCATCTCTGCCGTGCTGTCCCAGAATATGTTACTAGTCTATAATATCTCATAACCAAGTCACATATTTCGGTGCAGTATGCGTTTTTGGCATTTTTCAATCATGCTACAATAGCAATCTGACTTCATGGACCAGTGCTGGTCCACCACCTAGCCCCAGACCAGATATCTCAACTAATGCTCCACCATGAGGCGATGTGATTTTCAGTGAAATTTCCCAGAAACTGAATCACTTACAGTGAAATTCAGTACAGAAGTATCATCCCCATCTGGATGAATTGTAATAGTTTTGGTGACACTCGTGTTTTTATCTGGTCTCAACTTATCTGGTCTTTAGTGCTAATTTGCAATGATGGCCATGGTAACATATTATTTCCTGTCAATCCAGCCACCATCTTATCTAGTACTTAGTGCTAATTGGCCAGTTTCCTTCAGCTGTGTGACTAAGTGCAGTTCCCAGATGTTGTCATCTCTCTGCAAGAACTGAATTAGTAAACTCTGAAATGAAAGAAGTGTGGCGTGTGAATGCTGTCGTCATCATCGTCCTCTCTGTCAGTAAAAACAAAAAAACTTCCTCCTTCCTGTTCTGATGTTGACATTTCACACAGAAAATTCCAACCTACAGTAGCTCGATCAGGTTATATTTACAGTGTTTCTATAATGATTAATAGTGAATTTATCCTGTCAGAATGAATGAGGAACTGATCAATAAACGGGGATCAGTCACCGCAGGTGTTGGACTTTGGCCTAGCTAATGAAATTCATTTATGGAGAAACAACACACATGATGATATTAGTGCAGTCATTTTAGTTTTACTGCAGTAATTACACATAATCATATTTTTCTCTGTCCGCCGCACAACTGTAAACAGTGACTAATTCATCTCTCAGGTAACAAGACAATGACGGTGTGTTGCTTCAGGGCGAGGTGAAGTCATTTCGGTTGGTTTACCAGTTACCAGAAGGACTGTTTCAGTAACAGTGTGCAGTGTTGTCGCAAGGCAGTTGTTGTGCGAACTGAATGGGGAAGCGAAGCCTCACACCTGTGTTGACGAGACAAACGGATTAGCCTTCTTCCTGCTTTCAGGAACATGGAGTCTGTAGCTCCTCTCCATCCTCCGCAGAAAGGATAGGAGAAGCCTGATTTCTTCTTCCATCCCTCCTTCCTGGCTCCACCATGGCCAGCAGGAGTCCCAACTTGAGTCAGGAAGCCAGGGATTCAGCACCAGGGACCCCCGAGGCTGTTCCCGACCTCCAGCCGAGTCCAAAGGTCTTCTGTAAGCTGTGCCTCAGTGAGCAGCCACCTGAAGCCACTAGGGAACTACAGAGCTGCAGCTGCAGCTTCTGCACAGCAGTAAGTGGACATATCAGCTCTATTATATTGTTTGAGCAGTGAAGGACACACATAGCTGTTGGCTATCAAACCTGTGAATCATTATTACTACGACAGAATAGGGTGCCTCCAGACTAGATTTAGATTGTATAGAAAATGAAGAAGTTCTGTTGTTCATGTTTTAGTCACTTTCTGTGGGGACGAAACCCACCTCTAAACTTTCTTTTGGGCAACTTAGGCAATTCTCCAGCATTAGAATAATCAGGAATGGGATGCTCCTCTTTATTGCAGAATCACTTCCTGCTTCTAAAAATAGATCTTTTTATTGGCAAATTCTTGCCTATTACAGCTTTGGTGAAATGAAGCAATGAAGAAATGTAGGGCTGACTTTGTTTGACATTTACTTTCTTTGAATATGTTTTTTTTTTTTTCTCCATTTCTTGGAATTCAAATATTTCCTGGAAGCTTTTTGAAATCGTTTTATGAGAGACGAACTTTAGAAGAACTCTGTGAGCAGCGTGGATATTTATTCTACTACATCAGTGTCCAATCAGTGCTTGACTAGTACATAGAAACTGAGATGTTGTGTGTTGACACAGAGAGGTTTCCAGTTAGCGGCAGGTGTTAAGTTGACAGTGTTGCACTCACAAGGGCGCACAGATAAAACACATGCGCGGTGACGCAGGGGAAGACGAAGGGAACTGGATACATAAACTTTGCTTATCGGCTGCTCTGTATAAACTCTGTGTGCATGTTTTGTTTGTTTGTTTTTTTTTTTGTATGAGCAGTACATCATGCTTAATGACAACGCTCATGATAAGCACCAGATTGCATTTAAAAATACATTCACCAACATGATTGCCAACATCATGTTTTTGTATGTTCAACAGAAAGATGACATTCATGTGTTTTTATTTTCACTTCCTCAGAACTTTACATAGTTCCCCTCGCTCTTCCATGCTTCACAGCTGAGGTGTCGTATGACTTCTGACATTTGAATTCAGATAAGGGGACACGTGTTTATGCGGTATTTACGATAGTTTGCACTGTGTGTACGACAGCTCTTTTGTTTTTAAGTTCTCTTTGCATTTCACCACATTTGTCAGACATAGATTTTCATCTTTTAATGTTTTGCATGTTTTGTTTTATTTTTCAAAGATTCTCATGAAAATAACGTGCATGATTAGAATACATGTTATATTTTACATGCAGTAGTAACAGACAGATTAATGCTGCTGTGCTGTTGCTCCCACTCCAGTGTTTGCAGCAGTATGTTCAGCTGGCCATCATGGAGGGTGGGGGGACACCCATCACCTGTCCTGACATGGCCTGCCAAGACACTGGAGTGCTGCTGGACTCTGAGGTATGCTCTGTTTAAAACCAACACTGTATGTAGGTCATGAGTGAAACAAAAACAGCAAAGGCTTTTTAGAGGCCATAAAATGCTGGTGCACAAACATAAACTGAACTAAAACCTATTTGTAGGAAAACATCTTTGGAATATTCATTGAATTTCCAAGTTGCACTAGTTTATTTCCAGTCCAGAGTTCTTCAAGCTAACTTCTAAAGAAATATGAAGTTGGATTTTCACCCACTTAGGTTTTTAAAATTGTGTGGGCTGGAGTAACGAGTTGTGAAAATGTTGCGTATCCAACCATAATGACACGGAGGAAATTCTTGTTGCTTTTCAGTGTGTGTAGAGTCAAATGAGGTAATGTGATGGCTCAGGCAGAAAGTGAAACTCCATGAGTTAGATTTCGCATAGTCACCTAAATGTGTCAGCTAGAAGTGTGAACTGCTGTTTTGCAGACAAATGGAAAATCTGCTTCTCAATTCCTCATGTTTTTTCACTGAATACAACTACAGTAAGACACTTAGTTATTTTAGATCAAGTCATCTTGCATCTTTTTTTTAAGGTGTCTTAGAAATAATGTGTCCTTTTGCAGTTGCTAAAACTTGCAGTGAAGTTGAAACAATATTCAAAAAATGTATTTTTGAAAACCCAGTGATATCTGCATCAGTGCATTCACACAAAATAGATTTTTGTCAAAGCTCTGACTGAATAAAATAAGACTCTCTGTGCTCTGTTGCAGATTGCCAGCCTGGCTGCAGTGGATCAAGTGAAGCTGTATCAGCGTCTGAAGTTTGAAAGAGGTAGCTTTTGGTTGATTATCGCACTGGGCTATTTCAGGTCACATTTCAGCTGCAGGGCTACACAACAGTCTGATAAATCTAAAGTAATTATGTGACCTATGTGCAATCGATTGCACTTATATGTTTGCAGAGGTAAATTACATGTTGGTCCTGCACTGAGAGTCCAGTGAAATAGGTTTCTGTTGACATATGCAAAGTGCAAAACAGGGTAGGTTGCCTTGTAGCTTTATTGGACTTTTCCTCTTGTGCAGTAACAGTACGCTGTGAAAACAATAATAGGCATTGTTTTAACTACCCATAAATCATAAGACTCACAATACTGGAAATATGAAGTTGTGCAAGGTGCAGGCTCTTTTGCAACTCCGTTTCCATTCTGTTATGATTCAAACTGAGAGATTCTGAGTCAGCACATAAAAGCTCCAGATTTGCTGTCTAATTGAGCATTTTTACATTTACTTCATTATTTTTCTGTCCTTACATATGTCAGCTCATATTTAATCTATTGCTGTTTTCATATTAAAGTTTTAATTTGGCCAGTATTTTTTTTTTGTTTGACCAAATGCATACCAAAGTAGAGGCGTACTCATCAGCTTTAGTGGTGCTGTGTTTAAGCTAGGATGTAGCTAGAAAATAAGAATTAGAATATACACCCAGTCATGTTTCAAAGTTTGTAGCCCCTCTATTAATTCTGTGCTTTATTGAGTAAAAACACTAAAACGTATCTGATCAAAGTGGGTCTTGGCATTAGGCAAATACAACCTCGGATAAAGAAGAACATATAACTTTCGTTATTGTGCCATTATTCAAATGAACAAATGAATCAACAACAATGAAGTCCTGGAAGTCAAAAAAAAAAAACCCCAACCCATGTGGGAGAGACTACGTACTCCGTTAATGCTTCCATAGGATTCAAGAGGGGAAGTTACAGCCTGCTAATCATCACCCGTTGGTTAACTGATCGTCAGCAGGACTGCAGACGTCTGCAGACGTATATAAGGAGTTTTTTCAGTTTGCTGGTCTAGAGCAATCAGTGCATGTTAACACAATGTCAAGAGGAAAAGACACTGAGCATGTTAAATGTTCAAGTCCAGGACAGCACAATTAGATGAAGACTGAACAAGTACAGTTTATTTGGAAGGGCTGCCAGCAGAAAGCCTTTTCTGTCTAAAATGAACATGAAGGCACGACTGAGGTTCACGAAACTGCATCTGAACAAACCACAAGACCTCTAGAACAATGTCATATAGATGATGAGACCAAAGTGGAGTTGTTTGGTCTTAATACCCAGCACCATGTTTTATGAACACCAAACAGCATTTTAGCAGAAACACCTCATACCCACTGTCAAGCACTGCGGTGGAGGACTGATGATTTGGTGTTTTGCAGCTACAGGACCTGGGCTCCTTGCAGTAATTGCGTCTACTAGCTGTTGAATCATGGGGGGTACTTAGTTTTGCCCAATTATTGTTTTCCTCTTGGCTTCATTTTTTTAAAATAAACAATGGTACGGGAAAAAATGATATATGTTCTTTTTCATCTGAGGTAGTATTTTGGCTAATACCCACTGATTTTAACTATGTCTTTACACAAAAAACACAGAATTGAAAGAGATGATGCTAACTGTGGAACATGACTGTACTTGTAGACACAGTAATAATTATAACATTTTATAATTAGACACACACAGACACACACACACACACACACACACACACACACACACACACACACACATATATATACATACACACAAGTCTAGTTATTATCATTTGATTAAAATGATCGTACTGGTCCTTTAAGCTGCTGTAGGTAGGAGGCGGGCATTAGGATCTAGGTGAAAGCTACATGTTGTTGCTTGTTAACTACATTCCTGAATGGAGGAAGTGGCCAGAGAATTACGTCATAGTCTGAAACTGTGTGTAGGTGTCAATGAATTCAGTTAATTGTGTAACTTTACTTATGTTTCCTTAAGTGAAAGAAAAGGTGATGTTGTTGTTGGGTATTTTAACACTAATTTAGACTCATTTCAGCTGCAGCAGTCCGTCTTTCTTCTTGTATTTTGACACAATGTCAGTGCCCCCATAATGCTGTTGTAATAATCGGTTATTGTGAGTAAAAACTTAATGGTAAGGTGTCCCTGGTTTTGCTGTTGTACCAGTCCTTCAATTTATATTTCTGATAGATATACAAAGGTATTTTGAGAGATTAAGGGAGAAGCAGGAGAGTGACAGGGGAGCGGATGCTGAGGAAGCCTGCATACTGACTTCTTCTCCTTTTGTTCTTAATTTGAAGGTGTGATTCAAAAAACTTTATTAATCCCAGAGGGAAATTGTTTTGCCTCGTTACAGCCACTCTCAGTTCAAGTATCCTCATTTGGCGGAATAAATCTTAATATAAATATTCATGCTTCTTTTGTTGTGTCCGATTTTATTAGGACCTTGAACTAAACTACTAGTGAATAAACTACTGATGGCACCACACCATTATGTTCTCTTCTGTCTTCAGCTGCATAGAGAAATATCAATGTTAGGCAGAAATAAATAACTTTATTTGGAAAGACACCAAGCAAGAAGAAAGAGGAGTTATGAAACTATATATCTTTAGATATTATGTATCACATTTAATATTATGAAATCCATTGATGGATATATTTGCTGTTTGCATGTTTTAATGAACACAACCCCAACATGTAGGCTGTAAAAAAACTTAAACTTATGGACTCATTTAGACTGCTATTAAAACATTATAAATGTAAAAAATAAAGCACAATACAAGAATAAAAAGAACTAACTTGTTAGCACTGAATGCTAAGAGTAACCAGTACTACAGTGTTGCCTTTAGGGT
>JAUBNQ010000008.1:20289380-20322629 GCA_032353495.1 Ctenopoma kingsleyae | reverse complement strand
TGTGTGTGTGTGTGTGTGTATGACTCATCTCATGTCTGCAAGTCCTCTAATGCCCACAGTGCTTCCTCTCAGCCCAGAAGAGATCCATTCAACCTGCAGACTGGTGACACTGACTGACTATGACTCTGTCATTATCTTTACCCTCTTCACATCAGGTGGAAATGTGTCATGTCTTGATCATTCTGTGTGCAGCACTTCTAAAATATGTAAAACCTAGCTGGGTATTCATTGTATGTTTAGTACAGACAAAAACATATATGCTTTGAAAACTGAAAAACTGAAAAATGCTGACGATCTGATTCGTGGACTGGAAGTTTAGAAAACATTACATTTGCCAGATTTATATTATTTTGTAGAATTAAAATTTCAGTTTTCTAGAAAGGCATGGCCCTCAGTTCCTCAAATTCTATGAAATGATTTTGTCTCTAAAGATAAAGACAAAGGGTTTGGGTGGGGGGTTATCCATAGAGTTTATAAGGCCATTTAATTTGTAATGCTGTTGCCAAGAATGATAAGATCATTAATGCTGTCAACTTTCTTCCCCAGCCTACCAACAGGAATGCAGACAGCACTTCCCCTCAAAACTGCTCTCAAGTGTCACTATACAAAACGTAATTAGAGTTTTGCTGTGCCAGATCTGCTCAGAGCAGTGAAATAGACTGAAAGAGAGTGTGGGCAGGGAGGTTCAGGCCAAAATTGGAGTAAACATGACTCAACATTAAAGAATCATTTCAGTATATCACAATGTATGTTATCTTAGTAATGCTTAGTAAACAGTTTTACTGGTTGTGACAGTGAGCACACCAACTTAATTAGTGAGATCTTGGAATGTGGCATTACCACTTAAACCTATGAATTAAAACACAGTGGGAATACAGTGTGGTAAGGCCATATTCTGAGGGGCATGTAAGTCTTTATTTGATGGTAAAGACTTCAACAGTAAAGAGGTGACAGCAAATATATGGTCACCATCTCAAAACTCCAGGGCCTCTAGGAATTTTAGGTGAGCTTTCAGTTTCATTTGGGCTGGGCGTACTTCACTAGCTTGTTTGCGACTGAAGGAAAGCTAATACAAATCAGACTTTCTTTATTGCACTGCACTGTTATACATTCTCTTTTACTAGAAAATAGCAATGCACAAAACATTCACCTGGCACCTTGTCATTTTTTTAAATGTCACTATTCATACTTCACAGTTTTTTAAGTCTCTTAAAGAAACAGCCATGTGACCTTAACAGGACAGAAACAAATTTTGCTTGCTGCAATTGTTCCTACTGTTTATTCTGGCCATTGACAGCACACATGCATTTGTACATGATAAGGGACAAATTACCTGCAGGTTCAGAACATTAACTACATACTTACTTTTGACCTACATTGAATCAAATTGTTACTTAAGTTACATTGATTTTAGTGTCAAATGTCCATATTTTGTTATTGCCCTTCTACTGCAGCCTTGGAAACACAAGAGTTAATTCTGTACTGAGAGACTATAATTTTAGGACATCTCCTGTTTATTGACTCTCACTGTTGCAGTCACATATTAGCTTGGGTTAAACTTTTGAAAACATTTTGTCCCTCATCACTTCCATGAACTACAGCAAGTAAAACCTGATTGAATAATCTCCTGGTTGATGGAATCTGTATTCAAGACAAACTTGAAAAACTGTCAACTTGTCGTTTAACATTCAACGCTGTGAGTATATTAGTAGCAGGTTAATGTAAAACTTGGCCAGCATGGGTTTTTGTACTTTGTACTTTTGTATTTTTTAAGATTTAAAGAAGTATCTTTAAATTTTACCATTTTAGTATATTAATTGGATGGGATTTGGTATCAGCAGATACTAGTATAAAAACACTAGGATAACAAGGGACCAAAAACTTAATCCACATCTCTACTTTCACCTCAGAATTGTCTGCCTAAATTTTACCTTGTTTACAACCTGTCTCATCATGACTGACTCCGAATGACTTATTAGTCATGGCATTCCAAGATCAATTACACTTTACTGGGAAAACATGATGTTCCTATAACCACAGGTGGGTAGAGTAGCCAAAAAAGTAAGAGTAGTGTTACTTCAAAATAATATTACTCAAGTAGGAGTAAAAAGTAGTCATCTAAAAAATTACTCAAGTAAGATTAAAAAAGACTGGTCAAATAGTAACTGTAATGTCTGATTTATTTTTAAAAAATTATGTAATCAGACAGACAAAAATATAAAATAATGTGCAAATTCTGGTATTTCTGAATAATAAAATAAAGTAAGCAAAAATAAATATCTTTACAATCTTTACAAATTAAAGCACAAGAAACACAAATTCTAAAATCTCATAACATAAAGCTTCTGAAACCAATACCTACAGTACTGTATGTATGTTTGAACTGTGAAATGTCTCGTGTTTTTTCATTCACTGTCCGCTATGTCACGTAGCACGTAGACTACATGTGAATATATCTGGAAGCTGAGTCCTGGCAACTGGATTTCTTTCTTGTAGTTACATGGTTTTAATTTGTACTCTTGTCCTGTATTTGCTTTCTTCTAGCTCTTACATTGGTTGGTTGGTGTTAGCAAGTTATGTGCATGTGAAACAACAACAATAAAGAACGGCTCCCAACCGCGACTCGGCTCACATCGTTCGCGTTAAAGCGTCATTCAATAGATTCGGTTTGTTCGTGAATGTCACAACTCTAGACGGCATCTCTCTGGTAGAATAAATGGTAAAAAATGAAAGTAACCGGTCAAGTGTTGTCAAATGTAGTGGAATAAGAAGCGTTTCTTCTTCACAAATCTACTCAAGTAAAAGTAAAAAGTTTAGTGCAGTAAGACTACTCTTGGAAGTACAATGTAATGAAGTAAATGTAACAGAGTAAATGTAACTTGTTGCTACCCACCTATAACTGATAGAAAGTATAAAATCTACAAAGGCAAAGCTGTAATAAAAGCAGCCATTTGCTTGTCAGGACACCCGCAAGGTGTCCGGCCCAAAATAGCAGCCCAACTAGAGCATGTATGTCCATGGTGTGATAAGGCTGGTGCGTCTGGTGATAAATGTGTAACTGTGGCCTGCATTTTGCTTGACTTTGACTATCTGTACTCTCATGCACTCTGTGGGAAGAGAGAGCCCACCCTGTGTTGCTCACCTTTGCACCACTCTTTGACTTGTTCTGTCTGCATCTTGCTGTCTGCTCATCTATCTCTGTTGTTCCCAGAGACTTCAAACACTTTTTTAATTGGCTCCAGGTCAGCGAATAACTGAACTTGGCTGAATGGACTGGCGTTATCAGTGTCTAGGCAGATGGGCTGCAGCTGCTCAGGTTATTTCTCAATTTGAAGAAAAAGAAAAAAGAAAGAAGGGGAAAAGAAAGAAGCCTGTGTGTGAGGTAGAGAGGTGAGAGGGGGAGGGAGAGGAAGAGAGAGGGAGATTATATTGATAAGGTGGCATAAGAGGAACCCTGCATTTTCCTGTCGGAGCTGGCCGATCGATTATAAACTTATCTGCTCGAGAGCGAAATAAGGAAACATCGCCAACCGTCCCCCCAGTGTGTGAGATGAGTTTAAGATAAAGCTGCTTCTCAATCACTAGGACACTGTCAGCCATGTGTGTCTTGCAGTGTAGGAGAAGCTTGGTTATACCACCTTATACACTTTTACCGCCCCCAAGCCTCCTTTCTACATGTCACTGCAGCATGTCAGTCTACAGGACACAATTGCTGGCAGTGCTCTATCCACCACTCTGATAATTACAGGCAAAGATAGAGAAAAAGAATGATGGCTGACATGAACATGATTTATATGCTATGTGATTCAGAACTGGTTCCTCTTCCCCAAACTAAACATTACATATCCCATTATTTTCCCTAGCATTTCTGTCCTTCCTGACTCTTTGTGACCCTTATGCTCATGTCAGAGCCCTAACACAGTGTTTTGGCTCTGACAAATATCCTGCTGTAACAGTTTAGGCTGCTCGAGCCCCAGCGAGGTAAACAAGGGCCTTGTCAATCAGCAGGTCTTGGATGACTGACAGTTTGGGGAGGCGGTGGAGGTGGTGTCAGAGGTGTTGGAAATGGGGGAAGGGAGCCAATCACAGTGAAACCTGCAGTAGCTCCTGGAGCCGGGAGCAGATGCCAAAGAGATCACAGAGTAGTTGTCAAAAAAGAGGGGGGAAAAGCGAGGAGTTCTAGGAGACAATAATGTCAGTGAAAGACCACATATCCTTCCTTCCCTCTGTCTCTCCTTTCCTTCTCTCCTTCCTTCCTACATCTACTCTCCTCGACAGACAGTCGGAGCTGATGTACAGCTATCCCACTCCTCACTGTTGCCACGGAGAGAGAGGCGAGGATAGGCAGTCTGATTGCAGCTGGATTTGAGGGTCATTTCAAGAACACAAGCATGCAAAGCAGACAGGCTCCATTTTCTGTTCATACTGTGGAACGAGAGCCTTCTCCCACTTTCCTTCTCTCGCTCCCTCTCTCTCAATCGCCTCTTCCCCGCACCCCCCTCCACCTCTCCCACACAACAGCTAAATCAATAGAAATGACAACGCAGTTGGAAGGTCATTTGCGAGCACAGTGAACTCTGTGGTGGAATGCTTGCTGATATGTGGCACAGTAAAACAGATACACATTCTGGCAGCTTTGCTGCCCGTCTGTGCTGCTCTGGTCCAGCTGGAGGAAACGTACGGAGCTGCTATAATGTCTGTCTACCTTCCTATACATCAACATGCATAATGGAGCTGAGCAAGGATACGCTGTTTCCATAGTCTCTCTATAAAATGCCCTGCTCTTCTGTGCACAGACACAAACGCACACAGACTTTATGTAAACAGTTGGGGTGCACGTGTTACACTGGCAAAATCCACAAAATGCATCTCCGCTCATTAATGAGCTACAGAGCATGGTCAGACACGGTGCCTTCAAAACTGAGGAACACAACCTCTACAGCTCCAGTATTACTGGCGCTAGTCAAAGCACAACAGAAACATCATCAGACACACACAGAGAAGCAGCAACAGCAGCAGCATGGGAGTGGAAAGGCATCAAAAACATCTGACATGAACACAGAACAAGCAGACTTGCTTGTACATTACTCACAGAATATTCAATGGTCCCTTTGGGTCTCTGGAACGACATGCGCCTCCCATCCTTTTTCTCTGGAGTCTTCTTCTGGCCGGTATCTGTAAGCAAGCGAGGTAAGGTACGCATTACATTCATGTTCCTCTCTCCCCAGCTTGTCATAAGCTGCTGTTTCCCAGCCCTGTGGGTAGACAGCTCATTCGTCAACAGTGAGCGAGCCAGCCAGGCAGCCAGCGATGTGAGCTGTAAGCGCCGGACCACTTTCTCTCTCTCGCTCCCTCTCTCTCTCCTCTTCCCTTCTCTATGTGTCGCTCTGCTTCTACCCTCCTGCTCTCTCTCTCTCTCGATCACACTGTTCTCCCCTCGCTCTCTCTCTTTCTCTCTCCCTTCTTCTTCCTAGCTCACTGTACAGTGCAATGACAGCCGTTGAAAGCAGTTCACCTTGCCTTCCTCCCCTGTTGCCTCTCATGGCAGACAAAGACCAGGTTGACCTCCATCAGGAGCATCTCAGCTGCTCTGGCTGAGAGCTGAGAGCAGACGAGAAAGATGGATTCAGTACGGAAATAGGGCGTGCTAAAGCTGGAGAGGGAGAAGAGGGGAAAGTAGGGGCTGAGCCAGAGGGTGGATGGAGGAAAAGGGAGGGTTCAGTGCTACATGGTGGTTGGGTAATGAGGGGATGTTGCATGAGGAAGTGACAGCTGAAGAAGGTGTGGAATGAATCTGTAACCTGGCAGCAGTTAGAGGGGCTCCAGTTGTTTTGGGATAATTTCAAGGGAAGAAAATATTTTACTAATTTCTTAAACTGGAAAAGCTAGAAAGCACAAACAGATAAGGGAGGGAGCTCAAGGCAGAGGAAATGATCCAGGATGGATGCTGGTGGGATGTCAGGGTAAAATATGGTAAAATAAAAGGAAATCACAACTGGCAACTTGAGTTTTAAGTCTGAGAATCAAAGGGTTATGCATTTGTAAAGAATGATGCATTTGAGGCTACAGAAGACAAAGAAATGGAGGGTGTAAGGTGCCAGAAGAAGGTGACACATAATGAAGATGAGGGGCTGGGTGAGATTGGGAGAAAGTATGAAGATGGTATAGTGAAGCAAGTAGATGAAAGACCAGAAAAAAATATAGGATTGGAGATTAAAGAAATCGGACTGTAGGGAATGGAGAAGAAAAAGCATGGGCAAATGATGTGCTTGAGAATTATACTATCCCTTTGTTGATTCCAAGAAAAGACTTGATTGGAGGAGGTCATATGTAAACTTCAACAAGGACTGCTACCACAGCTTTTATCATCCGCTGTTTATCAGCTGATTTGCAGTTGCAGAATGGCATCATGAAAGCCTACCTATGCACTGTCTGCACTCCATGTAACAGTTTTTCTGACCTTACCGCTGTGTAATAATTTGATTCAATGTAGGTCAAAAATACTAAAGCTCTGCTCTTTGAGGAGTTATATGGAAAACCCAACAGAATCATGCTTGAGCAGCACTAGGTGAAGGTGGAGAGGAAAAACATCTCAACACGCAAACAAACGTGAATGGAAGAAAACTCCAGCAGAACCAGGATCAGGGCAGGCGGCCATCTGCCTCGACCGGTTGGGGTGAGAGCAAAAACAAACAAATTTGCCTGTTTCCAATACTTTTATAGGGGATAGTACGTGCTGAAAGTCCTACAACCCATCAACACAACAAAAGGTTTAGGTTTCATAGTTAACACTGAAAGTTGTGTTAAGTAACACAATTTCTCTCACTTAGTGTCACGCTTTAAGGTAACTGATCCTTCAATCACAATTAAATTGTACTATTAATGGGATTAGAAAAGGATTAGTTACTGCTTAAATATAAAGTTACAATTTTTTTGTGAAACAAAACTATTTTGTTACTGCACTTAGTAAAATAAAAACAAAATTTTAACAAACAAGCATTTGATTATGGATTCAGTACAATCCTGAACTAGATTCAGATTCAACTAAAAGCTGTCAGACCTAATCCCGACCATCTCACCAAAAGATGCCTCTCTTACGCATAATTTATTTGTGGGTGTCATACATGACTAATGAGTTCTTTATTTGTGTCTTTCTCATCAGGCATCTCACCGAGCTCAAACCGTGAGTCATACACCGGTGATACTATTTCTGGAGCTAAGGACTGTCTGGAAGAAAGTCAGAGGGGAGGGGAAATCAGAGCTGTTTCAGCCGTAAACATGATACTTTGGTTTACGTTTGCTACACTGAAAGACTGGAAAATACAGTATATGATTGTAATACTGATACTGTATCATACTGAGCAGAGGTTCCATAATAGTTTTGGCTCATAACCATGGCTTCTTACAAGTATTATTTCTGATCACGTTCTAAGGCATACTGCATAGATTATTAGGGAATATGGTTCAGATATTCATAGTGCCCAGAGGATAGAGTCTCCTGATTTTGGTGATCCCTTGACTTTTCTTTCATGTCCCCTCTTAACGATGAGTAAAAACTGTTGAAATCTGCAACACACTTTGCCCTCATAATGAACCGTAATAACGTTAATGTAACAAAGTAATAACCCTTTTCATCTTCTATTGCTATCTATTTACCTTTTTGTGCTAATTAGCAAAAGTTAAACTAAGTGAACATGGAAACATTACACCTGGGTAGCCTCAGCATGCTACCACTATAGATAGGCATGGCAAGCTGACATTTGTACTTGGCTCGAAGCGCCACTGTGCCTCAGTACAGCCTCACAAAGCTACTAAAATAGTTGCAGACTTATAGCCTTTTTTTCCACTCATACAGAACAATTTGTGGTATCTTTGGTTTGTGCTACCAAGGCAGGACAATGAATGCTTTCTAGTGACAAATTTCACACTGTTATGACCATATTTATTCCTGTACCAACTCTCTCTATGGCTGCTTTTCATCCAACCTTCCAAGTGTCGTGATTTGAAGCAGCTAGAAACACTTTTTCTTGCACATGTAGTTTGTCAGCACATCATATGAACTAGTTTTTTCCAGCATTTAGATCGCACCGTGATCCCTTTAGGGATCAAAGTGTGAGTAGCATTAATTAGTATTACCTTAGGACAAGACCAGTAATCACTTCCATAATATTTGTACTTCATTTAATATCAAGCAATAACTTGGAAAAACTATATTTGACTTAGTTGACTCTGCCCAGCTAGACTACTGTATAAAACAACTTTGACACCATGAAAACACTGGATAAGACACATACTGTGGTTGTGTGTCAAATGAATTATTCAAAATCCAAATGAAAACTCTGAAAAGGTGATTACTTTCAGTGGGAGAATACAAATTGTAGCTGTGGATTGTTTATTGTGTTTTAGTTGCTATTTGGAGGCAACACATCATCACAGTGATTCCATGTTTTCCTGCTTTGAGATATAATCCACCGTGTCTCTGTTTAATTCCAGGGTATGGCATGCCAGTGCTGTAGACTGCACGTAAACAGTGGTTTATTGCATGTGGTTAGTAAACAGTGAAGGTGTTGATCTGCTTTTTGAGCGGCACGACTGCAAAGACAATAAAGATCTAGACTGTGTTTTGCTTTTGTCTTAACTTGACATGCTTACACGCAGCTGTAAACACAAAACTGGTGCAATCTGAGTTTAGTGAGGGTTAAGAAAATATCACACTAAAATGCCTCAGACTTCCAAATATTACAGAATGAGACAAATGGGAAAGAAGGATAGTGAGACACGAAGAGCAAGGCAGACAGAGAAAGTGAAAGAGAATAAGAGATATGAAATTAGCAGCTGCAGGCGTATTTGTACATGGTGAGCCAGTGATTGGTCTAAAATTAAACCTCACCATGGATCGTGGTGCAAAAAATGGGCATTTTATTCACACTCCAGACACACAGTGGAGCACAGCACCAGGGCTTCTTCTGTAATAAAGGCTGCGGTTTCATCCCACTCCACAGGAATCCAGGAGCATCTGTTGTCTCTAAATAATCCTTGCTTCTATAAGGAAACTATTTCCTAGGATCATCAAAAACAGCCTGTTTCTTCCATGTGACCTACGAGCATCTAGTGATGTACTGGAATTTTCATTTTCAGTCAAGCATGTTTTTGACATCAACATCCAGACCAATTGTATTTTAACTTAGATTTGGCCTGTTCAGACACACAGTCTTTGCTTACGTACGTACATACATACTCAAAGTGGCAGAATCTGGAGCTCTCTGAGATGCATATGCTGTACTGGAAAGGCATAAAGAATCAGTTCTAGATAAACGCAGTTATATCTGCTGAGGTGAGCCAATATCACTAGTTATCTAATTGAATCAAGTAAAACATCCACGGCATACTGTATTTCACTGCTGTCATTCCACATAAAGAACACTTTACTTGGCTCATTAATGGGCTGAATTACAATAACACTGGTTCAACTGTGTGAGAGAAGCTGTGTGACACACGCAGAGGCTGAAAGGAGCTGCTGTTTGTCAAGAAAAACAAAGGCAGTCCCTCACCAATCTGGGATGTAAACAGTCACGCATTTCACTGTTTACATCCCAGTAAAAAGTCACATCCCAGTAAGAAGTCATGCGCAACTTAACAATGACAACAGAAAAAATGCATGGCAGTAGCTGCATTCGAGTCACGCTCCACCACTCTGCCACATGGCTACAAACATGGCCGTAAGGAGGACAGCAGGTATCAGTTGGAAGTGGGTTAGGGAGAACATGCAAATTAGTAAGTGACTTTTGCAGCAATGTAGTAGGTTTAACTCTCACCTCTCTGTAGCTCCGTGTTTAATTTACGAAAGTGGGGGTCTGTGACATAAAAACAGTGATCACCCTCCCACTAAGTGAAGATTTCTGAAGTGAAATGTGTACAGGACCAAGGAAAATATTAGAACAACTTATTAAAAACTATCTGTTCTCTTTGATAAAGTGGAAAACCTATTTGCAGAAACACATTTTTCAAAGCATAGATCTTTAGAAATTGTCCTTGCTCACGTTCAATAAAAACACTAGTAAAATACTTGTCAAAGAATATCTTAATCAACAAGTATAAGTTGTAGACTAAAGATCTCACGCAAGGACACCACTATGAAAGGTTTATGAAAAACAAAACTAAAATAACTCACAGATCTCTTGTATGGCTGCTATTTATGTGCGTTCTCAGTGATTAAACTTGCAAAGCAAAATGAAACAATGAAACTTGTCTCCATTAAAGGGCACAGCAACACTTAAAAAACACAACAGCTGCCAGGGAGTTAAATAAATCTGAATTGTTAGCGATGAGCCCTAAAAACAAATGCTACTGTATTTGATTCTAAAAACGTGTTGCGTTATGTAGCTGTGCAATCTGTTGTGTATGAATCATGGCTGCTAAATATATACAGTAGCCATGACGAAATGCTGCACGCGGAGGAATAGGAGAGTCAACAATTATCGGACTAACATTCCCTCATGGTCTGATTGAATACACAAGCAGGCAATTTCCCTCTGCTCCCTTGTTTTCCCTGCCTGCTGGCTATAGACATCCATCCCCAGATGTTATTTTTAGAAAGCCCCTAACAGTAAGGGAGACAACAGTTCTGCACCACAGCCACATTAAACAGGTGCTGCAAAGGACTTGGAGAGCTTGAGACTTTCCTCTAAAGTTAGGGAGGGAGTGAGGGAGGGAGGGAGAGCTGAGACAGCAGCTTAGCAGTTTGTGGTATACAGGGGTTGGACACAATAACAGAAACACCTATGAAATATAATGCAATAAGCCTGTGGCACAATATGCCAGAATAGTTTGTCTTTGACTGTAAGCTCTAGGCCTCTTTTTTAAAGGAATTTTACATCACATTGTGAATTTTGGCATTAAATATTGACTTGCTGTTATTGACAATGTATTACCAAGTCAAATTATCAAAAACTGTCAAGAGGTTGTACTGAGCAATACTGCAAATCAATAAACTTTAATTTGTGGATTTGAATTTGGTGCATTCTTGCAACAAACTATCTTGATTTTTCAGGTATTTATTTTGTTGAGTTTGCCAAAAAATAGACTCAACTACTGTGTATTTTTGTATGTTCACTGCAGTATGTTCATCAAGGAATGGAGGCTGCTTCAAATGTTTCTGCAAGACAACATGAACAACAAAACTAATAGTGAAGCAGAAATGATTGTTACGCTCTGGTCAGCGAGCCTCATTCTGACTTTATTTGTCATTAACCAAAGTTATGTACAGGACAGCTCACTTACACAGCATCACTGTACCGTGGTTGTCACATCCCCTCTAACAGAATGAAGCAACATAGTTATGGCAATTCTGGACATTAATAGGCATAAAATGAGTTTTGACTCTAACATCTATGGCCATTAAAGAAACTGAATAACAACAACAGCCCTCTGGCAGAGTTTATGATAGCCTGTATAGCACAGAAATACCAAGTTACAGTTTCAAAACAGAATTAGCTGGCTAATAAGCCAAATCAGAAATCCAATATAAATGTCAGGTGATTAGATATTGGGCTTGTTTCACAACACAAAACAATATTGCTTTCCAATTTGCTTTTTTTTTGGCCTGTAAGCAAAAAGTGCTGTGACACGTACAGGCATCTCACTTGTTGCAACATCCTCTAATTCTGTGTGGATAGAATGTAGGATGAATGACCTGAAGCTGATTGTTAAATAGTGGTTGGGAATTGATTCAAATCATGGAGCTACACTTATAATGCCTTAGAGGAGTGTAAATTAATCTACTTGCTGTTGTTATACAAAAAAACATGTAAACATTTGCAATTTAATAAATAAAAATACTACAAATGCTCTGACACGTAGGCCACAATATGGATTTAAAAGGACTAGATACAGAGCTGCACGTTTTGACAGGAAGTCAAGTGTTATCTTAACACCAAGTTGTTTCACGCACATGACAAGTTTATTGCAGTGCAGAGGAGCTCTTTCTCTTTCTCATGTGTAAAAAGAAATCATCTATTATGCAATGCAAGTTACAATACGGTATGTTATCACATGCAACAAGGAATAGTTTGACAGTGAGCTGAAAGGCTCAGTTCAGGCTCTGATGGTGTGTGGAGAGTCTTGCTGGTGCCAGGGCCTGTTTGTGTATGCAGACGGAGTATATTTTTTATTTATGGCTGACTGCTAAAATACTGGAGACTACCTAGAAGAGGCAGACATAACTTGAACCAGTTTTAAATGATCACATTCAATAAAGCCAGCCTGTTTCTCTGCTCGCTTTGAACGTTTTCTGAATGCAGGTAAGTAATTACACATATAGGTTGCTCTAATTACTTCTCACATTTCAAGTTGCATGAAGATAAAAGTAATGTATCATACTGGCAACAGCAAATTTCAACTTTCTTAATCACCACTGCGTAGAAGGCCATTACTGAGAAGAATAAAAGTGCCATCACTGTATGAGGAACAGGCTTTTATTGCAGTGTAACTTTACTCTGGTGCTACTGTAAGCTGCAGTCTTTCCATTGTAATGAATATACAGCAGTGGATCTCTTGGAACTGTCAACTTAAACACAGTGAACACAGTGTGACAGGCAACATCCCTTTGCCAACACTCTCAGTACCACTCAGCTCTATTTTATACTGCCAGTGCCAGCCTCCACAGACCGGCCTATACACCACTCATCTTCTATGGGAAACTTTGATGAACTGCATTTTGTGTCTATGTGCGTGTGTCCGTGCTATAACAGGAGGCACTGGATCTGCCCTGTCATCTCATTAACACTTTCCCCATGTCGGCTAATCACACTCCTGTTGTGCTGCTGATAATGCGGCTTAAATTCTTTCACACTGCAACACAATTTTCCTTCCATGTTAAAATATGGACTCCAGTCTGTACCGAGGTATGTTACATGACACAAAGAGGGATGCAGTGTTATTAAAAAAAATGATATGAGAGGCAAACCTGCATTAGAGTTCCAACTTCAAATCATATTGTTCTAAAGGAGAAGCAGTCATAATGCCATATTAACTCTCTTCCTAACTTTACTAATACTTAACTAATTAAATGTGCATATTCTTGGATCAGACAATTCCTGACATTAAAGCAATAATAAAGCCCGTGTCTGTTTCAGACACCTCGCCTGTGCTTCGACAACATTTACCATTTGAGAACTTTGGCTTCTTTTGTTAAATGAAACATGACTGAGAGTCTACAGTCACAGCAGCAGCTCTGCAGGGAGCTACCTAGTGAGGCTTTGAGCTAAACGCTAATGCAATGCAAACATGGTACTGTAGCAAGTAACCTCAACAGTGTCAAGGAAAAGTTGTGAAAACGACAAATTCGTTATGCTCCATTGTGTTGGGAAAATGAATTTATCTATCTGTACAAAGTTTCATGCAAATTCATCCAATGTTTAACACAATACTTCAGTTTGGACCAAAGCAGCAGACAATATCCCGAATAACACGTAGCATAATAAAGTTAGTTTCTAACTAGAAGCAGGAGGTCCTGCCTGAACATAAAGAATCTTCCAGATTTTCAACTCACTAATCACACTGTGTGTCCTCCAACCCTTGGTGTTAAGGTTATTGCACTTTGAGCAGTATTTATTTCCAAGCCAAATTTGTGAGTGGCAGTGTGTGTGTGTGTTTTGTTGTAGGTTAAAATGGGACATGATGAATGCTATGGCTGAAGTCTAACTCTGCACTGCCTGGATCAATGGGGGCGATACTGCACAAATAGATCACGTTTAGTTGCTGTAGCTTCCACAAGAGAGATGTGATTCATCTGTACCGTGACAGTAATGCAACATCACGACTGAACTGATGCGGGATAATGTGCAAAGAACAGTTAATGACCAGTCTCCATTCATTATGCTTATGTAATCAGCCTTAATAAATGAAATAATCTCTGGATTGCCTCAAGAGAAAATGAGCAGGAGAAAGCAGATAGTTGAAAATTGAGCCGGTCAGGCATGAGCACACTTGTGTCATCCACCTTTGTGGTCCAAAATCACATCTCTATCAGCTTAAGTCGCCCTTTGGAGCCCCTGCACTCTGCATCTCGGCAGCAACACTAACCTCTCAGGTTACAGTTCCAATCAATAGCAGGAGAAGTGATGAGCTCGGCTATAAGAAACACAAACTCTGCATTATCAGATGTTCTTACTGAGCCAAAAACCCCTCTGTCTGGTTTAAGAGTCAAGATTTTTAACAGGCTTAGATTGTCAAAAGTACAGTATTTCAAGTAAGTGTCACCTTTTCTGAACAGTGGTCACTGTGTGCAAATGAGAGGACAAAGCTGACATGCAGTATCACAGCAGCAACATTACTTTAACATTAACAACTTGCTACTGGCCAGACCAGTGCAGGCAGGGTAGCAGCAGAAAAGGTCTTGATCAGGGATGTCTTTTATTGCTCATAGATCAGCCGTACTTGGTCTGGTTATGACTAGTGTCTTATGGTTACCGACAGTATAAAGTAAGATGAATTACTGCTTTGAATTTTTAACACATTTACCAACATATAACACATCAATGTGTGAGTTATGGGGCTGGCAGGAGGCTTGTGAGCCAGGCTAGCTGTTTGCAGTATTTGTGCTATGTTAAGCAAACTGGCAGCACACTTTAACATGAGCAGTATCAATATGACAACATGTGCCTCTGATACCTAACTACTGTCAAGATGTCAGTAATATTTTGAATGAGGGACCTTTTATTGTAACTGTACATTTATAATACAGCATTGCAACTTTTACTTGTGTAATAGAGGAAATCTGTAAATGTAAAATGCTTCTCAAAGTGCACCTCAGTTTAAACACATGTCTGCAGTAGCCAACAAGTAACAGAGGCTGTATCATCAACACAGACAGCTGACTTTCCACTTAGCCAGACAGACCTGCTGAGATCAAGAGGAAAAAGTGAAGACACTGTCTCCTGCACAAATCCATCCGCATGAGTAACTACCACACAACGGGGTGTCTAACAGTTCTACTCTCAAATGTTTGTCCTTTGTAATACACTTTGCTTAGAGGGAGAAGGTGCAACAAGAATACTAACTCTGTTTAAAAGCAGAGACTAGATATGAGTGCTAATGCATTTGCACATGTTCAAAGAGAAAGGACGACCTCTGACCTCACTGGAGACTAATCTTACTCTTTGTAGACATCACTCATGTGGTGTTGCCACTGACCTTACATAGGAAATCTTCCAGCAGTTTACTGAAACTATAAATGTTTCCTTTGGACCCACACTGGCACTTGTTTTCATCATGATGAGCATTTCCTTTGAGAACACCAAGCAATCTTGCTGAGAGTAATCTAGCAGATTCATCTTTTATAGAAATAAAACATGATCACTGGAGGCCAGTGTGGCTAAGACTACAGACTTACTTAGCTGAAGCCTGGGTGTGGTAAACCTGTGCTTTACAAGGCGGTCTTCTTAGGCGTGTCAGGTAATGACAAATAGAAATTGCACGAAAGTAAAGTCTTGTAAAGATTTCTTCATCAAGTTAAGTAACATGGCCAGGTGTTCCCACGCCTCCTGAGAATAACAGAATCATTTACACAGCTGATCAAAAGTCTCCCCAGTGATTCACTTACAAAATGAAAATCCTCCAACCTCAAGTCAGTGAATGGAAGTGCAGCTTGTTCTGCCATAACTAACATGAGCAAACTAAAAAAAGTTTATCAACTTCAAAAGCCTAAAGAAAAACTATGAACAGGAAGCAGTAATCCCAAATCCTAAAGAGTCAAAGCATCTCTTCAGAAAACTCTAGCTGACGTCGCATTCGTGATTTCTATGGTTTTGTTTCGTTGATGTTTTCATAAGTAAGGAAAGTGTGGAATCCTTGGGAATAAGAGGCACACGTTTCCCGAGGCTCTTTTCAGTTGGAGTGATGGAGATGCAAAAGATGCAGTCGAGTCACTCAGAACAGATCTTAATTACTCTCATTTTAATGATAACTATACTCAGAAAAATCTCACAAGTGGTAATCATGACTTCCAGCACAGTACTGTTCAGCTTACTGGCCATGTGTATGTCTAATTTACAGCATTTCAGGTCTTTCATTGTACTGACTAACAGACATCAGACTTCCCAGTCACCTCTCCTCTAACATCATACAGACCTCAGGTCGTTGCTACTAAGCTTAGCCTCTGTGTCTGTATTTTCCTCTGGAATCTCTAAAGTGGCCTCCTATCTAGTTTTCCCCACAGAAGATGCATCATCCTGTTAGTAGAACAAACTGCCTTCATTTTGGTGACAAAGTCTTTGGAGGACAAGACAGTGTCAGTCTGGTCATCAACACTGTTGCCACTGAAGGTCACACCCCGAAAACAGTTTCACAACATTTCCAGCAAAGCAGCTGTACGATTTTGTGGTCTGGCAATCCCACTGGGATTCCTGCCACTTAGGTTTCCTTGAGAGAGCCATAACAGATCCCAAGGGTGTCTTCTAATGGTACACAAGGCAAATAAAGATGCAAACTGCTCAAGGACGTTTGGAATATTAAAGTGATTAAAATCACCTATTACAGTGGCATCAGCAGATTGCCCTTTCTGAATCATTCTGATAATTGCAGCAGAGTTGGTGTCAGCCTTGGGTGAATGTGAACAGTGACAAATACATGAAGACCCTGGGGACAGAAAGTACTTAAGAGATGCAGAGGAGAGTTCAATGTCGAACCTGCTCTTGCACTGTGTCCCCGGGTGAATCATTTGCTATTAACATATAGTATGGGCCCACAATCTGTTTATGTGATATTAAGCACAGCTCACTGTGTGAGTATGTACAGAAATCTAAATTGTTCTAAATATGTAGTACAGGACCTATTGAGAGTAAGAAAAAAATCCAGGCAATCAAATGCAATGTATTAATATTGTGGGTCAGGAACTTCAAGAGGTTGCAACTTAATTCCTAACATTAAATAACATATTTCTACAGTCTGGTCTTGTTATTAACATCTCACGCAAAATAGGAGGAAGCCTCAAAGCCTCCTTCATAAAAATATAAATACAGTTAAGCCTTATCTGCACACAGGACAACATCTAAACATCAACCTTTCTCATCCTCATCCTTTCTCCAAATTTGAGCAACAATTTTGATCCATAAACCAAAGAGAACAGAATACACAGTTGGCTTTGGAAAGAGCTGCATTCACCAAAATCACAGAACACCTTTCTGTATGTTGATCATTCACTTAGTTTTATGTTTTTAAATCTGTTACAAACAAAAGATTAAAGAGTCTGCAGCATATTCATGAATGAGACTCACCGATTGTCTCCTCATTGCAGCGTAATCCAAGTTGTTTCAGAATATTAATGAGACACTAAACTTTGCTTTGTAGCTTCCAGCTGTGTGTAGAATAATTTCCTGAGAGTTTGTAAAAGGTTCCATATAAAACATCTCCACGGCAATACCTGAGAGAGAACTTCTGTGTGCATTTCTGCAGGTGTCTCAACATTGGTAACTTCATTAATTATTCATAATTAGTCAGGATCAGTCAGAACAGTAAATGATATTGTAGCTGTCCTCAAGTGCTGCGTGAAGGATGTCTGCATATTACATTTGCACAATAACCGCTGCAAAATTACACAAAAAGATTTAATTTATGAGAGAAGTAGTGGATGTACAGTGGCCGGGGCGTTTCAGTCCAGAAAGCAAATGCTGGTTTGACCTGTGTCAACATCTCATCTCTCTTCTAATCTCAGAAAGTTGTCCCCCTGACGCGCGTCAACTTTCATCAATTCGCATCCGGTGTGTGTTCTCTCACTGAAAACACTGTGCGCGAATGGCCAGACGCTTCCAGTGTGTGTTGGCCTAAATACTGGCCTAAAGTGGGATATTGCTAGATCTTAAAACACACACACTAAATAAATGCTGGGAAACTCTGTTCAAGTGCCTCTGAGATATCTGATCTGTAGCATATTGCTCAATATTCAGGAGCTGCACAGAACTGTGATGTAGTACATTTTTCATTCAATCAGATTAAAGCAAAAGATTGGGTTAAAAAACAAGAGGCTGATATTAAACTGCACTCCTTGGTATCACTTTCCAAAAACCCACAACTCACATGGAGCAAAACTTTCCATCCAAACAGAGATTTCATCAATAATTCTTAAAACATCAGATGGTTGGATGATAATCTGCCGAAACATGTTGTGCTGTAACATGTGATTTCAATGCATGCAGATGTGACAGTCCTGTGTTTAGAGTATACAATATATCTCAAAAATCCTACCACTGTGTTTCTAATGCTACTTTCTACACAGATCAGTCACAACACTGAATCCACTGACAGGGTGAAGTGAATAACACAAATTATGTCATTACAATGGCACCTGCTGAGGAGTGGGATATACAGAATTAGGTAACAAGTGAACAGGCAGCTCAGGTTGATGTGTTGAAAGCAGGATAAAAGGCCAAGCATCATGATGTGAGTGCCTGTGACAAGGGTCAAATTGTCTCAAGATTGGGTCAGTGCAGCTCCAAAATGACAGGTCTTGTCCTGTTGCGCAAGGCAAGTTTATTTATATAGCACATTATGATACACGGAGGTCATTCAATGCGCTTTACAGACATAAAATATCATAAAACCTAATAATTATCATAAAAGCATAGAAGGCAACAGTAGTAGAGCAGTAGTCAGTACCTACCAAATGTGGCCTGAGTAAGGAAAACTGGGAAACTAGCGACAATGTGGTGGGCACCCAGGGCTTATTGACGCACAAAGGTAGCCTATCTGCTCTGAAAAACTTACCACTACGATCAATCAAACGTTGCTGAATGTGGGGCTGCACAGCCACAGGCTGGTCACAGTGTATATGCTGACCCCAGTTCATAAAACAAGGGAAAAAGGCAGCCTAGTCATGTTTTCTGTTAACAGCAGTGTGCATGTGCATCATTTATCTGGAGAAGAGATGGCACCAAGATGCATCATCCAACGAGCCACCATCTTGCAGGTTACAGAATTTAAAGAATATGCTGCAGACGGCATTATGCTAGATACCACGGGACACCTTCAGAGTCACCAGAATATTAGGCAGGTGGTAAAAATGTTGAGGCTGACTGATCTAAACTCTCCACTGTGTCCATACATCTCCATACTATGACTCATACCAGGTGAGCCTTGAAGTGTTTGCAGCCATTAACTGGCTATCGCAATCACTACTGTATCTGCCAGATAAACCAATACCTGAGGTAGCTGTGTGATGTTGCCTTTATTAAAGACATAGAAAATACCAAACTGCCTTCACAATACAATTGTGAACTTTGACAAGTGTTTTTTTTGTAGCTCTGACATTTCACAGCCTTAGACAGGAGCCCATATACAGGGTGAGATTCTGAGCTCAAGTATGATCTTAGCTGGCAGATGATTTAGGTCTGTTTGATTTTCTCTTGCAAAAACATTCCTAATAATAATAGACACTTTCGTTCAGAAAGTAAGCAACAATTTCTTACTTTTATTAAACTACACACTCACAAAGTACTCATACAGCAATCAGTGACCAGAGAGATGACATCAAAGTCTGTTGCTTAGAGCCAACAACGCAACCTCAATGCAACCCCTTTATCAGTGATTATGCTGTCAAACAGTGCACTGGCCACCCACGTTTTTTTACTCTAGCCCCGTGCCCACCCTCATCTCTAACATCGTCACTTCCACTACCTGACTCCACGTCTAGTTAGTGTCATTCTTTCTCCCTGACTGGGGCACTAGCCTGCAGACACAAGTTGCCCCCGCAGTCCACTCCGGTGCTGGGAGAGACAGACACAGGGGCTGCTAATGAACCTGACGCCACTGCCATCCATGGCGCTTTGAGAACAGCAGAGGATGCATCGGATTAATCTTTGTCCTAATTAGATCGAACAATTAACCTGCCTGCCACCGAAGCTCTGGAGCCTGATGACACTGCAGGAGCTGCAAACCCCCTTCACTGTACATTCAAACCAGAGCAGGGTGAGAGTGCGCCCTCACATTGCAACGTTCACTGCAATTTCTGAATAACTAATTAATGCTGCAAGACTAAGACAGAACCGAGTTCTGCGATTGTGTTGCAGAGAGCTCTGATCAGTTTCTGCTTTTTCTCTTTAATAATGCCACATTTCTCTGCGTTTAATTCAAAGTCGGAGAAGGTGCTGATGGAGCTCATATTAAATTTTGTGTCAGAGGCGAAGGAACAAAAAATCCAATCTTCATTAAGATGGAGACACCTCCTGATGTGAAAAGGCCTGGAGGACATACTTGTTCACTCACTGGCTGGATGGTCTGAGCATGCATTGCCTGCTGATCTGAAATATTTGGAATGCCTCACTTGTTCCACAGTGTGTGCTCAAAACAAAGTGGACAGGCAGAGAGCAGCCACTGAAGACAATCACTTAGCTGAATCTTTCTGAGTTAGAATTAGTTAAAAAATAGGAAATCAGTTAGTGAAGCAACCACACTGTCCAGGAAGTCTTCCACAGCATGTGTGCAACAGCTAGTATTGCATAATACGTTTGCCACCCATGTTTGTCAGACAGGGGTTCCACATAACTTTCTACAGAGCTTTTGTTCAGTAGAAGATTTACAAGGACGTCACTTTCCATGTTTTTACCGTCGCATACATGCAACATGAAAATTTTATGCAAATCTATATATTTGTATGACGTTTCATTTTTTTTAGGGACGTTGAAAAAGAAACAACGAAGCGTCGCGTCGCGTCACGTCGCAGCTGTTACGTGTGTCTGCTGACAGCAGCACTCAGTGTTTGACTTGTCAACTTCGTTCAAGCCGTTAAATGTGACATGCCATAATGGTCAAATGAATTCAGGGTTTGACGAGACTGTCGCACTGTAACTTTGCTAATAAAGTCAACTTCCATGTAACGTTAGTGCTCTGCGTAAAGGAACTGAACGCGACGTGCTTCAACCTCGGACGGCTGCGGAAATAATACGCAAAACTAAACTAACCCTAAAAGTTGTAATTATACAGTAGTAAGACACACATAATGAAAAGGACTTCGCCGAATTAAGAGTGAGAGTTCATTTTCTTTTCAAGACTATAACTTGTTTCTAACACTCAAGAAAAGTACGTGTGGAACGAGGAAACATTACAGTCAACTTTTTCAAATGGAGTTTGGTACAGTGAGAGCCTGTGGTGGTGGTTTCTCTAAGTATTTGACTACGTGCTCTCCAAACTATCTGCTAACGGAATTCACTGGACTGACCTGTTTTAGAAAGGACGCCGTAACCGTCATGTCTTGTCCCACCATGGTGCTGCTGACTTTGGACAGTCTCCTGTCCGTGTCCGTGTCCGGGCCACAGCTTCTGACTTATTGCTTCCCTGACAACTCTCGCCCCGCTGCCCGTGATAGAAAGTATGTAGTCCATACCGCTGCGGAGCCTAGCAGTTAGCTAACAACAATAACGCCTTCAACGTGTCTAAAAGACCGTAGTCATCGCATAAAACGCAGCGTTGGCGACAGGTGAGCGGCTGTAAGTCGTGGTGGGAAAACCTCTGACACTGTGCACATTCCCTAACAGGAACTGTTTGAAACACGTCAACGAGCGCAGACTTTTTTTTTTTCTTTCTCCTGCTGTGCAGCGTAGTTTGGCATGTGCCACACTCTTCAGCAACACACACACACACACACACACACACACACACACACACACACACACACACACACACTACAGCAGCAAATACGTGTTGAATTCAAAGCAGATTTAATCCTCAAGAACTAAAACTTTTTTTTTTTTTCATCACAAACTCGATTAGTTAAGCTGTATAACATATAGACTGCTGTTACTGGTGCTGGGGATAGTTGTAAGAAAAAATATTGACAATATGCTTTCATATTAGTCTACAGATCAGAGCTGTAAGCAATTTTGTATGAAGTGATTAACTTATTAGTTATTTGCTTTAAAATTCTACATGTTATACTTATTAGGATTTTGTTAATGGATATAAAAATGAGCATGACAAAATCTTAACAGATAAATGCGCAAAACACAACCCACACCAATTTGTAGACTGTTGCTAGGGCCTATTTCATAGTAATGGAGTGCAGGGCTTTATGGCACCCAGGAGAAGTTCTACAATAATATCACGGTAATAAATTCACATTCAGAGCATAAGTATACCCCTGAGTCTACATACAACTCGAGGGGGCACAGTGATGCCTCTTAAGACCTGTGATATGTGAGTGTTTGTTTGTCTAGTGAGAGATGGAGAGAGACGACATTTGTGGTGCACATGTGGAAAAGTGGAAAAAAACCCAGCAGACCAGAACAGGGATTAATAACTGCATAGTGGCCTCAGATAGTGAACTGGAAAGTCTGTGATGCATTATTCATTTCAGGTGACAGAGCTGCAGTGAGCCAGGTGTCAGAGGTGTGAAGACGCCCTGTAATGTTTAAGGCACATTAGAGAAGTGATCAGTAAGGCTGAACCAGCTGCATTTGTTGACCCATTCACGTCTGTGAATCAACAGGAACAGTACTGGAGTATCATCCCCAGTTTGTGGTGGAGGGGCTCAGGTTGAAACAGCGGTCACAGTTGAGTAGAACTGAAACCCCGTGATTGGAGTAAGGGCCAAGTTCAAAACTAAAAGTGCTCCATCTGCTGGTTAAATGGGATAGTGCATGCTTTAGTGTCCTTCCTCAGTGACAAGACAGAACATACTGTAGGTGAACAGCAGCAGTATGACAATAATACAGAAATCAAATATAAAATAGTTGATGTAATAAGCATACTTTATTTTTTAAATATATATCAGTATATTAATGTATTTCTATTATGTCAGCTTCTTGCTTTTTACAAGAACCTCTACTCTAATTTGCTTTTCTGCAGTGCAACTTTAACTAACTAATGTTATTTATGAACTGACAAATGATTAATTGTTAAAAAATGTAAACAAAAAAAAAGAAGACGTCACGGAGTTGATTTCTAATTTATGTTGATAGAATACAAAGTAAAATGCAGACATTCACATTTGAAATGCTGGAGATAAATGTAAATGTTGGAATTATCAAAATGCGATTAGGTTTTTGTAGATCGACAAACCAATTCATCAACAAATCCTTCTGCAGAGCTGATGAAGTTCTGCGGAAAAACCTCCTTAAATTGGGCGTTCAATACAATTTCAAAGGTTCATTGTGACGTCTGCGACAAGTCAACTGTAAAGCTTTAATTTGAAACTTGATTGCACATGAACTACAGCGTGCAGACTCGTATGCTTAGCTTTATGCATTTCAACACTTTTTTCAATAAATACCTGATGTAGTAGACTTTCTGTCGGTAGCTTTACGCTCAGATGGTGCATTTAGACGGGCCTCAGACTGGCTTCGTGCCACCCCACAGGGCCTTGTAACTGCATGATATACTGTGTTGCTTTACAGCTGCCCAGAGCAGCCATCAAATCATCCATAACATCCCCAGCAGGAGACTGAGTGCCTTCCTTTCCTCTGCATTTCTACCTCCTAGGTTGAGCTATACTGTATAGATTCTAAAAGTGCAGTTAAAGCTGGGTGTCATTATAAAGGTCTACTTTCTCTGAGAACCCCTCCACCCTCTAATTAAGCCTGTGACCAAAGATGGGAAAAGAAAGATTTCCCTCTGTGCTTATCAAACAACATGAGCCTCATTGCATGGAAATTATGTAAGTTACTTTGCTCTACTTACAACAGCATGTGGCATGTATTGTCAGCTTTGTGTATTTTTAAGGTTATTAAAGAGACTTTGAAGTGCCTTGGTTAACTCACATCTGTTATGTCCTTCTGAACCTTTCCAAATGATCCCGTTTATTTCTGGCTGGTGGGTCATTACCGTATCCTTTGAGTATGTGTCTTTACAGGGAGCACACTTGAATTTGTGCTTCGGTTTACAGTTTATGCACAAGTCATAACATTCACCTTCCTTATTAAATTTCTCATAACATCACTTGAGAGTGCAGCACCGTACCCATCAGGGAATCATTCAGTTTAATGACTATAAAGTCGTGAGGTCCTGTCGTACAAGTATCCATACAAAAACCTCCTGGTGTCAGCAGCTGCCTGGCAAAAGCCCTGAGAGGGTCCTGTGTGTGAGGCTTTATCATCCTCTGGGAGCGGGGCACTGGGGAGTGAGTGTTAATCTCAGCACTTTCCCATTGAGAGCCAGGTAGGCTGCAATGTAATCCCGAGAAGAGGAACACTTTCATTACAGAACAACAAACACGAAAGCCACTGGGAGCTGCCACTTTTCCATTGTCGACGGATGGACGGCATACACAAGCAAGGTTATGTAATGTAAGCAGTGCTGCAGCAGTTCGCTGGTGCGAGCACCAGAATGGCTGTATTAACATGCTCGCACACACACACATATATTGCACACACAGTCATGCACAATGGCAATCTTTTCTTCCAGACACAAATACACCTGCTGGCAATCATAAAGAAGCTTTTCACTGTGTGGTAATTGGAAAGCTTATTGAGGTGTGGGCTAAAAGACATAGCTTAAGATAGTTTTCTCAGTGTGATGGATCACACATGGCATTTTTTGGAGCATCTCTGGAGCTTGAGCGTTAATACAGAACACAGAGCACACTCTGTCCCGTGTTTTACAAGGGTTCTGCACTATTATCCTGCAGTCTGTACCAGAGGCATAAAAGAAAAAAAAAAAGAAAGAAAAGAAATAAGATGACAACCAATAAAGACAGTTATAGCTGCTGGAGGGATCAGGCAGAGGCGTCCAGACAATGGCGGCAATCACAGGTGTTTAACAGCCCTTGTCAGAAAATCCGACTTTCTCTGAGGCTTCTTCATTTGGGGAAGTGAAGCCTTCGCCTCTCTAAAGCTGTCAGTGCTACAACAGATGAACATGTTTTTCACTCTGGCAGCAGGACCCAAATATTCATGAGAGGAAAACATGGATCAAATGTTGTGTGGCGCCTGTTAACACAGTGACAATGCCAGGCTGATTCACCAGATCATCTGCAGGAATGGAGCTCTTTCATTACTCACCACTGTGCTTATGTAAGTCTGGCTGCTGTCACTCACACATTGTTTATGATTTTTCTTTATTTTACATGAACGTTGTACATTTCTGAGCTCTCACCACCCCCCTCCTTGAAGCTTCTGTGGGCTGCAGTTAAAGGACTATTCCAGTATTCATGGAGTATGGTCCACAGGCTTATTATATTATTATCAATATGTGACGTCTGTGGGGATATTATCATTTATCATTTATGAGTCTCACCTCTGCTATTGAGTGTGAGATGATTAATATTATCTTGAAGGTAAAAAAGAAACTTAGCAGCTCTGATGCTAAATAGCTTGTTAAAGGAATAACTTTGACAATATGCTCACTTGCTATCACTAAAATATGTAAAATATAGTGTTGTGAGGGTGAGATGTAGTAAGACGATAAAACCAAAGTTATGTGCTGCAGCTACATCTAACACCACAAATTAATGTTGTTACATTTCTGTTCTCTATAAATGTAACAGAGTCTGTATAGTGTGTGATTCCACTTGCCATATGTCCCATACTGTATGTATTAGACATATGGTTAGGCGCTCTCTCTCAGTGGGTAAATACTGCTGGTAGTCTCCCCTGTTCATGAGAAATATAGCTGAGGCAGGTTGTGTATAAACATGTTAATGTTGTAATTTAATATCCTATAATTCTGCATACATATATACAGTATATATCTTCTCATCTAAATCTTGTAAATAAAGCAAATATGTGTAACTTCTATTCACTATGCCCCTCTTTTATGAAACAGCTTTCTATTCCAGCATACAACAAGGAAAGGTGAAAGGGAATGAAATCAAACCTCACTCATAGTGTTGTAACAAACTAGTGACCTTAACTATATAGTTAAGTCATAATAGTCATTTGAGTATTGTGAAAATGTCTCCAAATGCCCCATGCCACACAGTTATCATGATATATAGTTACCAAAACCACATCTAGACCTTAACCTGTATAAACAAAAGAAGGAGTAAAGCTAATCAATGGTTTCCAAGGCCCAGTCCTAACTGCAACTAAAAACTTTAGTGTCCAAAAAGAACTACTCATACCAGTACTGACACATTTACCACAACATTATTCAGCCATGAGAAGAAACTGCACCCAAGCATTAAAACACATAATCACATCGGAGACACTGTCCTAATTTTAGAAGATAAGCCTCCTGCCACAGTCAATTGTTCTCTTTTATGCATCTGGGCTTTTCCCTCTAACTAATCCAGAAAACTCTCGCCAAGAGTTGTTCCTCCCTTTAAGACAGATTTGTAACCAGTGGAGCCAAATACATCATCCAAAAGCGGATCTTCTCTGTTACATAAGGCAAATACAGAACTTAAATATGCAGTAAAGTTACTCCAAAAGAGGACAGAGGCATGACTGCAGATTTGGCCCAGGCTTTCGGTTTTACTTTAACCATAAAGCCTGCAGAAAGAGCAGGGATCTGGTATTTGTTAGCTGTTGTTGCCTTGTCACCTGCGCTCCTGATGAGAGAGTAACGTTACTCTTATACAGTATGCATCTAATATTAGTGGATCTCTTGTTTATATAGAAGTCTCTATACAGCATTCTACCTTATCCATTAAGAAAAGACAGAAACATGATGGCAGGGAATGACTGCTAAGGTGTTGTTGTGGCGTCAAGTCTAACACTGACCTACCGCTGCAACATTTCAACCCACTGTTACTGTCTGGGCTTCGCTCTCAGGACAGATCTACAGGGTGGTTAGTGGTGATCGACGAGCTGTGGCGTCACAACGAGCTATCTTTCATCACCGCTTCCACTGCCCCCGCTCACGGTCATCTATCCTCTGGGGGCGTCCGCGCTGTCTGAGGCCACCGCAGGGCCTCAGACAGATGACCACTGGCTCGGTGGGAAGAACACATCCGTCTGCTGAGCGGAACGCTCTCTCCTTCAATCTTTTCACCTTCCTCTCCTGTCTTTACGCATTCATTTCATTATATTCCCTAGTGAGCGTGCTGTTTACGATGAGAATCCGCTTGACAACCTGAAGATGCTTAATTTCAGGGCCCAAAGGCACAGAGAAAGTGGAAAAGCAGGAGCTAGACCGCAAAGGAAGTGGATGAAAATGAAGAGAAGATGAGGGAGGTAGGGAAGAGGAAGGGACATGCATCAGACATGCACCACTGCTCTCCTCATACAGGGCAATTTATTAAAATAATAAAGCCCAGCCATGCACTGAAGGTTGAGCCCATAATAAACCTGACAGGGAGACAGAATGAGAGGCTACAGTACTGAGGCACTGTCAGACAAATAAACCAAACAAATGCTCTGTTACGTCAGTGTCCATGCTGAACTCTTTGGAAGGAGTTAATTGCTTCCTTTTAAACTCAGACACAGTGATATATTTCATCATTACACTAAAAAGCCTCTCATGAATCACTCAGCTACAGCAGAAGCACAAAGATTGCTCTACATAAGCTTATTTCCCTCAGCGGGTATTAGAATCACAATATGACCAGATACAGCAGCACACTATAGGATGGGAGGAAATGAAGAGCCAAATGGACATCTTTAAACTGGCAAAACTGAGACGAGGTTCTGCACTCTCGAAATTAGACCATGAATCTCCCCCCCAGGAGATGCAGTAGTTAAATAACATGTTGCATCATTTAACGTGAGATGTTAGCGCGGTTAAATGGATGCAACCTTCTAGAGTCCATATGAGTAACATGAGCGAATCAGGAGCCAGGGAAGATGTAATTAACTGTACATGAAGGGAATCATTAGTCAGTCACAGTAACTCAGTAACAAGGTCACGAAGCTGCGATACATTTCTGTGGTGATTTTTTATAATAAAAAAAAGAAAAAAGTCTAACAATACAAATTAATATACTTTGAGCATTATCTGACTTTACACAAAATATTTATTATTATTATATAAAGTGGATTTTTTCTGCTGATTATTCACCTGTCCAGACTGTACCTGTCCTGATTTGTTTCATTTACCACTTCTATAGTGTCATTTTCAGCAACAGCAGGCAGTATTCTTCTGAAATATATGTGATTTAAATGCACTAGTACTACCAATGAACATTTTAGCTATACAGTAGGTAGATGTACTGTACAGCATCTTAAAAGGAGTCCTCTCTATTTACGTTCCAGCACCCACAGCAGTACCGTACAGCGTATGATATGTGCCAATCAAACAAAACTGGCTGATTCATGTTCACAGCCTGTACGGTGAAGACTGACATCATACCCAAGGCTTCATGTAGACATTTTTCACTCAGAATGAAGAAGACTCTTTAAGTATGATAAATTGGTTGTTGTTCTTTCAGTATCCTAAAAAATTAAGTTTAATAATTAAAAGTGCTTAAGAATTGAAGGCATAAACACATTTTCAATGATAAAATAGCAGAAACAAAGTAAATAATTGGAGTTTAAATGAACCATATTGAATTTTCCAGTGACCAGACATTTTTATAGCCTATGTTCATAAGAAGCCTGACCTTTAAGGCCTGTGTGTTCTCCACAGATGTACCTCCAGTTATGCTTTGTGCAGCCAGTGTGGAAATAAAGGAGGAGGCATTCAAACCAGATGTACAGTATGTAGTTTTTTCTGCTACGCTTCTTTGTGACAGTTTTCCAGAGCCTTGCCAAGCAGTGAATGTCCAGAGCAATGACCCGTGTGGAGAAGACAGCGTACTGCACTGGCAGAATGAATCCTGTCCTCCAGCTATTCTTCCTCTTGGATAAAGCAGTGCATAACAAACACTGGTCCCTGAGTGTGCACACAAAATCCTCCACATTCTAATACCAAGACACAGAGAAGAATGAGGAAAGAAGGGACATAGATGTGAATGAGTTGCAGTCATTGCTTATTTGATTAGGTACTGAGGTAAATTAGGTAAAAGATACACAAAGGATGCAAGAACACTACAGTAATTATTCCATTAGTAAAGACATATATGTAAAAATATGTGTATGAAGAAACTTAAAATGAGATTATTTTTTTTATATCAGTAGTGTTCAATTTTAAATACCCTAAATATCCAGTTTTCCTTACCCAGTAACTCACATTATACTCTCACTGAATCTTTTAACCATATACACCATGCCTATAAAAATATACCTTTCTTACTCAGTTTTTATATTTAAAATGATGAAAATCATTCTCTACAATATTTCAAACATATCAAAAATCATGCCTTGCCTTGTTTTATAGACCAATTTTTGATCAAGAAGCATGATCACTGCTGATCTCATTGAAGAATAAATTGCATTTAGAGTGACTGCTTCACAATAAAAGCGTCCTTGTTGAATGCTTTTAATGTGAAGCAGCAGCATTAGCAACTGTTGGGTATACGCTATCATAAAGTTAATAAGGTTTCTATAAAGCGGGTTAAGAAGTACCAAGATAAAATTAAACGGTAACTGTGCAGCAGATTACAAACATACATTGTTTTCTGTGAATTTCTTGGTGTAGGCAGTTTGAATCAAATATGGGAATGGCGGACAACATCACTAACAATGAAAACTACTATATGGAAATTTGATTACTGAATCTCAGTACACTGAAAGACTACTGCAGAAAAAAAAATACAGATCATAAATTGAATTCATGTACATCTTCAGGTTCATAAGGTACACTCACTAACTTTCTACAGAACCTCAAACAGCCCAGTCTACTTCAGCAGACGCGATTTTGCTTAATGAGCTAGTACAGTAAGTGGGCTTCAGCTTTTCAAATGCATCACATGGTCTTCACAGAGGAAGACTGTCAAATATGGTTGAAAGCTGAGTCTAAATAATAAATTTAATAAAGAAATTACTCTAAATAAATATGATTTAGGCTCCACATTAACGCAACGTGTGACACTATATTTCTGATCTACACCACTGCAACTAATCAGTTTCCGCTGACACTCCATGCGTCTGTAAATTCAATTAACTGTTAAGTAAATATCATTCACGACTGTGTAATGGTTGATTTGCTCCTTAGAGGCGCGGACTAATTTACTAATTTTTGAGAAGAAATACTGCTTTGCACTGGCGGACGTTACATAAACAGAGTCTCTTCAGGTTTTAGTGCAGCCTGCCTCAGCACCAATGCATGCACGTGAGGTACAGGCAAAATAAAGCTGTTTTTAAATAATTGCAGACCATAAATTCATGAGTTACAGGGAAACAAATATCAACTGTTATGTGTAGTGTCAGGTCTTATTTTCTCCACTGTAAAATGAATCAATAGCAGGGGCTGGCTAGCGTTCGACAGTAGAAAACTGCTTACTCTTCATTTGAGCTGTATGTAATCAATCCTAGCCAGAGGATGGCTGGAGTCCTTTCCAAACTAAGTGGGGAAACAGTGGGATTACTAGGTCTGTGGCATTTATAAATTGAGCCGAATGACAAGAAGGCCACCAGGAGACTCCCGGGCAACGTAATTACACGGGCAGGCCAACAAATCTGACCCAAGGATCTTTCACAACACTAGTGCGGTGAACCTCTTTCCTTACGTTGCTTTCTTGCACTAAAGAAGAAAAACTTAATGTTTGTGTTGATGTCAACAGTTAAAAAAAGGGAGAGAAAATACTGGACTGTGTGTGTGTGTGTGTGTGTGCGTGAGTCTGCATTTGGTGCCCTTGAAACAGGAGAATATAAAGTGCTCTTCAAGTCCATCATATATGAAGGACACAGGAGCTGCTTAAAAGCACGTAATTGATTTAAGTTCTACATGCAACGTCTCTGGGGACATTTACAAATGATAAATGCCAGACAAATATATAAAGGACTTCTGTGGCAGAGCTAACCACCATTTATGTATGACATTGACATGTCCAAGGATAAGTGATTTTCCCATCCCAGGTGTGTGCGTGCCTTGCATGCACACTGTGTGTGCACAGCCAACAGAAATCTTGACCTCTGCTGTATTTTCTTGGTGTCTACCTTGCTTATTTTTTATCAAGACTGTAGATACATCTAGCGTTTGCTGCAACTCTTTCTGCTTTGTCATTGAGTATTACAGTATGAAATAAATGTCCTTTTCTGGAGGTTTGGCCTAAATGGATGTTCACCTTAATTCAGTCAGAAATCTTCCTCCAGATACACTGTCACTGGTTAGTGTGAGATTAATGGAACCAGAAAGTATCACATCCTTTTTTATTCTCTCTGGGGGTCCACATAAAGACAAGACCAGCATAAATCAACTGAGTATCTCTCTAAACCATTGTAATACAAACAAACTGCTACTCATGCTGTCTTTTTTGTTGCTGGATCACCTTTAAGTCTCAGTGTTTGTGGTTGCGATACTAAAAAGAAGTCATGTTTTAAACAGCACTATTAATTCAGCTGAGCAGAAGCAAGTGAAAATGTGCAGGAAGCTCGGAGAAGAATAATACGTGCAGAGTAAAAAGTCAAAAAACAAAGGTGACATTCTCTGCCTGTAACCAAGTTAGTGTCAGAGCTGCACCACTGCTGTCTTGGGATGACTAAAGCATACTATTAACCTTTGTGGAAATGTTTTTTGAGCCCCCCTGAGTTGCTGTGAAATGTGTGTGTCTATATATATATATGTGTGTGTAAGTGCATGGCCATCCACCTTTCTCATACTGCAGAGTGGATATTAAACTGAGCTGAGTGTGAGGACACATATAAACACAGACAACTAGGACACTCCCGTCTGTCTGAGGCATCCAAGGCTGCAAACTCCATCACACCTGCGGTATTGCAAACACTGTGAGCACTTCACAACCTCAACAAAAACAAATTACTGCTTTTGGTTTACACACAGAGAAACTCTAGATCAGATATCCCAATTAAGGTTTGCTAGAAGTGTGATTTGGCTGCCTCTGGTACAGTTTAGTGTCAAAGCAGCACTGGAGGCACATTTGTTGTCAGGCTTTTCTTATCAACACACAGTGTGTAGACTATTGTACCCTGTGGGCAGAATTACTTTCGCGGGATTAACTGTGGAGGTTCTTGCACAAAATTACCCAATCTGCCAGTCTGGTCCCCAGTGTGCGTAGGGGGGCAAACGCAAGTGCTTGAACTACTGTGAGTACTTACAAACCACATATGACATGCACACAGTTGTCGACAACGTCATGCACACATATGTGTAACTGGAGCCTGGTGAGCACTGCAACGTCGCACACATATACTGTATTATTTTGGGTTAGCAGAGACATAGATCTGGATTTGATAAAATGCATTTAAACCCCAACCCTATGTCATATAAGACTAATTCACATAGCACCACACATCTATCTAAATCAGTGGATTTACCTAGCTTTCCTGGGGTTAGTGTGAAAATGCTAGGTTTTAGGGATTACAGATTTTTCTACAAATGGTTGATCTTTGTCTTTCTATACCTCTCCAAACATCTACATCTGCATCGTACAGCACCAACCAGTCATTACCTCCTGCATGTTGCTAGGAAGAGTAGGCCACCGTAAATACAGATTTTTCAACTGAATACATGGTGTCAAAGAGTGATGGAGACAGAGAAAGGGAAAAGCCAGGGATTTCGAGAAAGACGCACAGACACAGGGTGAGGAAGAGACAGCGAAAGGCAGTGTGGGAGGAAGCGAAAGTAAAAGCGGGCGAGAGAAAGACCCTTTGATGGATTTGTGGCGGAGCTAGGCTGCCTTCTGGTACTACGTGACCAGCCTATGCCGCCAAGGCAAGAAGGCTCGGGCTTATCTCAGTGCACACAAGCAGCTCTGCTGGCAAAAGCACCATGGCATGGCTGCGGGTGCTGCTGTCAGACCGTGACGAATAACTCTTACTCTCTCTCACTTCTCTCATTTTCACTGTCTCTCACCCATTCACTCTATCTTCCCTCCTTCTCACTCATTCAACTGGGAAGAGCATGTAAAGGTTTGATACTGATGCACAACATGGGGATGATTCACACTTAAGTTGGTTTAGAAAACAGAGGAGTGGCCTCATTTTTTCTTATAGTTTGAATCCCACAACAGCAGGGGAAAAGAAGTGAACAGGATATTTCCATTTGCACGGTTCAAATGTTAAATGTCTTATACCCAACAGAATAAAAACTTTTAGAGGAGATATAGTGTTTCTGTGGAGAACAGTTTGAATGGTTTCTTTTCCACGTCTAACCACAGAGCACACAATGCAATCTGATTTAGAAATTGTTTTATACTCTTGTCCTGATGCATCCCTCCCTGCAATCATATCAAAGTGGTTTACAGAGAGTTCCTTGGACTTCATTGTGGGATTATGTATACTGTGCACAGGTGTATACACATCTCAGGCATTAAAGCAAGCAGCATGT
>JAUBNQ010000008.1:20277001-20288153 GCA_032353495.1 Ctenopoma kingsleyae | reverse complement strand
GTAAAATATCTTAGAATGTCATAAAAATCTATGTTTTGAATTCATAATTCATCAAATAGTAGGTGTTATAAGCCAAACCCTTTATAAAAATGTCCAGTTGCATCTTGAAATGAAAAATATTTGCTTCAAAGCAGAGACCATTGTTGTGTATAGTCATGCATATGTTAGACACGAGGAAATAAGTCTCACAAAGAGGCTAATGTGATAAAATGTCTCTCCTCAAGTCTGCAGCCAAGGTTGTACCAATCTTTGCTGTTGTCCATCTGTCCTTGAGACAGATTACCCTCCGCCTGTACTCCCCCCACCAACCCCCGGTCAGACACAGGAAATACATTAGAGAATAACAAGGTAGTGTGAAGATGGAGATAGTGAGAGATGAGGAAGAGAGAGGGGAAAGAAGGGGCAGGTTGACGGAGCAGAGAAGGAACATGAACATGGCAGAATGAGCAGAACAAAAAACAGGATGAAGGAGAAGAAAGCGTGGGGGGGATGTAAGGAAGGGAGAGAAATGAAGGAGCTCTCCTCTTTTAAGACACTATCCGCAGTGACATGCTGTGAAGGCTCTCCTGTACAAACATATGCCTGCAAGTCCTTAACTAGCATACAGTCGTAAACTCAGTCCAGTTAAAGTTAGGACACAGAATCAGACCCGCGTGTATTGTGCAATAGATGAAGGCACAGAGAGCATGAGTCAGCAGTGAAAAATAAAGAAATAGAAAAGTACTTGCACAGTTCATATCTAGTGAAACAGTTTTCAAATGCACTCGTTGTAGGAAGGGACACTGTATGTCATACTTAATGAGTCTACAGCTGTGGAGACATCGAGTCTGTCTCCTGTTTTGCGTTGCATTACTGAGCGGCTCCAGCGGCGGCTACAGGTTGGCTATAATGATGTAAAGGTCAAACGTGGCGGTGGGACTCGGAGGCTGTCAGGGACAGAGATGCTGGGAGACTGGGTAGAGCTTGTGTCAAGTGTCACACCCTCTCAGGAAGAAACACCGCAGGCACCAATGCAGCTTTTCATATGCTTTCCTCTTCATTAGTTCCTTTCCTTCCTTTTAATCTCAATTACTTTCCTTTTTTGTTCCCTTTACTTTCTTTTCTCTTGTTTCCTTCTGTCCTTCACTTTGCTTTTTTTCCTTTCATTTCTCTTCCTGCTTTTCTATTGTTTCCTTCCCTCCCGTCCAGCCCTGTTCTTTTATATCCTCTCATTAACTTTATCCTGATTCATCTTCCCTCCCCCTTCTTTTCCTTTCCTATTCTTTCTTACAGCTTGTTTTCCTTCCCACTTTTGAACAATTAGATGAGACACGTGACTCTAACCTCTGCCTTGCCTGCTTAAACATTACCCTTCTTTCCTCTTCCATCTCCTTTTTCCTTCCTTCCTGCTTTGACGAGATCAGCTTGAGCGATGACTGACACTCATCACAACACGTTTAGACGGTGCTCGTCTCAATGACTGTGAACATGCGGCACGTTTAATAAGAACACCGTCATCATATCAATCCCCGCTTCTCCTCGGAGGTGAGAAGTGCGGTTGGTGTTGTCCTGGCAGGAGGCTCAGTGGTCGGGCTGCTAAAATGTTGCTGGTGAATGTGCTGTGTGAGTCTAATGACAGGACTGTTTGAAGCTTGGCACACAGCACATCAAGCTGCCTGCCACATTATTACCAGCCCATTAGAATAAATTAGCATGATCAGTCCTGTAGTAGTAGCTTGACCTGGGTTTGACTGTATAAAGAAATGACACAGGGCCCACTTTCTGGATGCCATCTAAGAAGAGGAACCAGAGGGACAGGACAGTCACTAATCACCATCTCATTTTGTGATCCAGCTTAAGTGACTGACATATGCTATATTTCTTCAGTCGTATGGTGAAAACCCAGGCCTTGATCTAAATGTGTTTTATCTCGATCAGTGCTAGCTAGAGCAACTGATTAAACGCTATGATTCATGCTTTAGAGGCTTGTACAAATTGTTACGTCGTAGTTAAAAGCTGTAAAAGCATAAGTCACAGTCGCGTTTCATTTAATGGCTGAATGACTGCGACGTCTGACCCTGAGCTTTTAAAAACAGCCCAGCGCTGCCATTAAAAGGATAATGGATGATAAGAGCGGGATGAAATATCAACAATCAGTCCACCTGTCCTGCCAGGCTTTTATCCCTCAATTTCCTTTATTGATTGTCACCAGCTGAACTGATACGGATGGGCACAGACCAATCTGTTTCCCAGTCAATGCCTGGCCCGAGGAGCTGAGTCGATACATGATGACTCTGTAGAAGGCTTATCGGAGTGTGACACCAGCAGACACACAAGAGGAATGACACACCTTCGTCCACTCTTGAGCCTCTCGCTACTCAGCAATGACCGCATGTGACATGAGCAACACCTCCACTGCCGTTCCCAGCAGAACAGCCACTGCTGCAAAGTTTTAAGCTGCCACACGGATTTACATGACTAATCACAGATTGTACACTCAAGGACATGCAGGGAAATTCAAATTCACCAAGGCCTTAAGAAAGCTGCAAGAAGGTCGAATGGAAAATAAGCAGACAGATACAGCATAAACTCACCTGAAATGCCTTATGTAACAACTGTGTATCTTAATGGCACCTTGTAGTAGGTGTACTGAAGAAATGCTGATTATTTTGTGATTTAATAACACCACCGTGTTATTCAGAGGTCCTTTCACACCTACAGTAAGTTTGGTTCATTGTGGTGTCAAAGCCGTCAATCAAACTCCACTGAAGCCAGATTGATATTGCCAAAAAAAGCCAAACTGGTTCTAAGTGGATATACTCAAAGCAAATGTTGTGCCAGAAGATACGCAACTTTAACGTGACTGCAAAAGCTAAGTTACTACTGCACCCATCAACTTATTGTGTCAAGGAAGTGATCCTTATAACCAATCAGTAGCTATACATTATGCAAGATCAACAATAATCAACAGGCATTACTACTTACAATGTATGTTTTTTGGGTCAATTTATACCTTGCATCATTCATAATGACTTATTAGGTCCAAGTGCCAGATACCAGAATGTAATTTTCATCAGGGTCCGTTCTCATTCCAGTGGCGTCACACACTGAAGCTTTATCTGATGTCTCAGAGGACTAATTTAATAAACGAGGCAGGTCAGTATTTGACACCTAGAGCAATAATGTTAGTATATTGGCTAATATTAGCGCTCTGGTTGTACTTTTGACTCAAACATAACTTAACTACACATGGCTAATTTGCATTTTCAACAAGACCACGTGTAGTGTTAGCAAACAAACACCATTAATAAATCCCATACATATTATATATTCCATACACAATTACATAAAATAAAGCTATATTTAAAACTACCATATGGCTGGAATGTTATGGGAAATGTCTATTTTTCTATAGATGGTAAATGTATGATGGACTGTATGATGTATTGATCTGGATCTTGTAAGATTATAAATCCTATGTCTGGTTGTTATGTTTGTCTTCTGGTTGACAGCACAAAGAGAGAAAGAGGAGGATTGTGAGGGACAGAAGGAGACAGAGAAGGATGGAGTCAGCAGAAAGAGAGATGAGGAACCAGGTGAGAAAGTGGTCAACTAATATTATATTATAATAACTTAGATTATAGTACGTTTTCTCTCAGTTGAAGTGGACGATATCAGGTCTGACTGAATGTCAAACATAACAACAGAGCATTATACACGTATTATATTTAAATTTGCCGTCAATAACGCTCAACCAATATTATTAATTTATAATAGACCACCACACAACTAATGAGGCTGCTTCTAAAAATGAAGTGTAGCTAATTGAACTGAGGTTAGCCAGTGGTAACGCAAATAGAAATTAATGAAAGTGTTATTACTGTAAATATAAAATATAATCTATAAATAGAAAAATATGAATATAGTAAGTGTTATTCAGTAAAATAAGCAATTTAGCTGTATAGATGTCACAGTCTCATTAGGGGTTGAACATCCCTAATAGACTTTCCAATCTATCATTTTTTGTTAGTCTGGACTAAAGGAACCAAACAACAGCTGTAAACGTGATAACAGCTAAGGTGGAGAAGATCCCTGTGCACACGTTCCCTCCTTACAGCACAACAGTACGAGGTGACAAGTAAACACAGTATTTAACAGTCAATGTTCTCTCATCCACCGGGTGATAATAAGTGCCAGACACAGAGGTACTTAAATGTCAGCATTCACTTTGCTGTCCATGTCATTCATGACACTATAACTTTTCTTACTTACTTATTTGCTGCACCTTGTCATATTCTCTCTCTCACTGCTGACCTTTTCCATGTTTTTACACCTGTCATCACACAGTTTCTATGGTACCATTAAACAACAACAGACCCATTTCACCCAGATTTTTAGCTTCAAGCCTCCTTTCAACTGTATGTCTACATACATGTGACTGAATATATATAATATAATTCTGGCAGTGAACTTTTTATACCCCAGATACAATTGATAATTGCGGCATCATTACATTAAATAGAAAATTACAATTAAATAGAAAAAAGTGTCCTGTGTGTATTCATACAGACAATCTAAAACAATAATGAACTCTCCAATTACCTTCAGTTTTTCAGCAGTATTTAAAAGCTCTGTTTGCATACTTTTTCTCACACGATTCCTCTTCCCCTAATCTTGACCCGAGCGGCTTGCAAACTGAATCACATCAATAAAACGAACAGAGATGCATTACATTTATGGGTTTGGAATTAGTTTAGCTCAAACTCATTTCATCATCTCTGAGAAGTCAGCTCCCTGAAGTGTACTTACTCTCACAGTGGCAACCCAGCTTCTGACACTGATATAGACCTGCAGGAGACAGTTGCACCCTCACCGCCCCCACCAAAAATAGGATTCATCACAGGAATAAATCTCATCAGAGTCAGGTAATTATAATTTGTAGGCAGGACATGAATTGGAAAATGAGAAATGTGGGATGGGGGGTTGGGGTGGCCGTGGATGTGACACGGTGAAGTTTGCCTGAGTAAGAAGTTCAACAGTTCAGATAGTGTGTGAACTTCAAACATCTGCACATCCACATACACAAATGGAATAACAACTAGACAATCTCTAGCAGCCTGGTAGCAATTAATAACATAATAACTGGACATCATATGGACACACATATATGCCTACATTATTATTTAGATAATTATGATTTAGTAGATTTTACATCACCAGTTGCTACACAAACAGAGCTATGAGAACCCCAGCCCTAGTGTCATTTACCAATGGTATAGCCTCTCTTCAGCTCGCCACAATGAGGGCTGCGGCGCTGGGAGTTGGTGGTGTTGTTTTCCTGCACTGCGAGGACTGCGGTTGTCTTGGCAACAGGTGGTGCAGCTTTGCTGCGGGGCGAGGCTGGCACCAGGGTCGGGGAGAAACCTTGACTGGCAATATCCACCGACTGAGACTTCTTCTTCAGTCTGCAGGAGGTCAAACAAAGCACAGAAGCAGAACACATTACTGTCATGTTTCTATGATTGAAGAGAAATGTGTGTCACTGACAATACAAAGCACAGTGGGAAAAGTTGTGTGATACGTGGTAAGGATGAATTTATTAGTATCTCTCTGCTTGTAATGTACAATAAAATAGCATAAAGCAGTGGGACAGAGGATGACAGCATGGCTGAAGTCACCGACTTTTAACTTGCTATATACTGTATATACTTCCTATTGTTTAATAGGAAGTATATACTGTTCCTGAACTCCTCCAGATGACATTATCAAAAATAAACTCTCCTCCAGATGATTTAATCTGTTTAAACTAGAAGGAGAGGGATATTTTAATATAGGTAAAGCAGAGGGAAGTTTAATACCACTCACAGAGTACACTTGCACTCCTGAAACTACAACCGTAGAAAACTGTCCTTTAATGGGAAAATGCCTTAAATGATGAGGTACGTGAACTGAAAATATTCAATCTGAATAAATGGTGTGAATTTATTGTCCCAGTTTTAGTCAAACTAAGCTAACAAAATTGCTAACTGAAAAAAATGAACAAAGCTATAATGAATGAGGAAATTATTGAATTTAAGTTGTCTGCATTGTCTGCAAATACTGACTGTAAATATTATCTGAAACGGTGTAGATTCTTAAAAATCATTAGCATTATGACATATGATTATGCTTTAATGCTACAGTGTAAAATGGCAGATGTCTCTTACACATTCTCTCTTGCAGTAAAAGGCTTAAGAAGTAAAGTGATTATATAAATGTATCATAAGGTTGTGACTGGGCTATGTCTAATTAAACATCAACTCAAAGCCTATTAAAAGGGAGAGATCCTTGGTTTGAGTTAGTAACATTTATAAATGAATTTGCTGGGCTAATCTGAGGAGGTAATCCTAAACCCTCAGTAGTAGGTCTACGATCTTAAATATGTTCTCACACACAAAATGCACTAAATAGTAAAAACACCCAAACGCATCACAACATAAAGTGATGAAGAAAATAACAAAAAACATTCAAAAACAAAATGATTAAACTTGGGTATTCCAGTAAAAACTATGAGTAAAAAAGAGATGACTCCTGAAACAGTATGCACTCTATCTATGGTCTAAAAAAGTACTGAAACAGCAATACAAGATTCCCAGAACTCTGCTCCCTTGCACACGCTTTCAATCATTCCAGCAAAACTGCTGGAGCGAACACAATCTTTCTGGCCAGTTCACCCACGTGCCCATCTTCTAATGCCCTAAAACAGCATGCATGCCATAGCGTCTAACTGGCTAATGAAAATGCATAATCTCTGTGGAAATGCTGTCCATCACTGTGCGTATGTTCTTTCTAAGTCAAACAAAACCCGACCAGTCTGAAGGAGGCAAACAGAGGAGACTGAGCTGTGAATAAACATCAGGAGAAATTATGTTCTGCTTCACAGAAGTGTTCCCTAAAGTCTATCCAGTTAAAAGCACACGCTCACTAACCACTGACTCACTGACCACTTTCTACAAATAGAACCACTAAAGCCAGGAAAAAGCCTGTAATGGACTATATTCCTGTTTTTATCGACTATTCTCTTATATTCTATCTTTATTTACAGAAAGGAACTTTTTCACCAAGTTAAACAAAAGCAGACAAACTTAGCTGAGTAAATACCAGATTGCGCTAATGACTATTTTGCGGAAGCTGTTAGGTTGGACGGCACATAATGAGGTTAGAGAATGAGTAAGAAATACAGACCTGCTGCTGCTGTTAATGGCTGTAGAGGGTGAGAGAGACAGATAAATACAGAGAGAGCATGTCTAAAGCCACGTGAAGTCTATCTCCACTCCCTTAGGAGTTTGGACTAATTACTGTCTCATGAAGCCCCTATGGCTGTGTTTCACTGCACTACAAGGCCAAACAGTATCCACACTGAATGAGTGTGTGTGTGTATGAGAAGAGGTGGAATCAATGTTTTTGTCCCACAGAGAATGATGAAAACAGACACGAGAAAACAGAGTGACAATGTAGAGTATGCTGCATGTGTAAACAGTTCATCTGATCTTTAAAAGTTTACTGCAGATTTATGCCTTATCGCCAGAATCGTATCTACGAGTTTAGTCAAGTTTAAGACTAAATACTAAAGACTGAGACTAAATAATACAACAGTGCACAATTCTCCATTATACTGTCTTACTGTGTGAAGTGTGATGCAACATATAGAATATTTAGTCTAAGCTTCAGAAGCAAAACGTGCTCACGCCTCTTGCAGGTTTTCAAGCTTGTTCTATGCTTATGTTTATATATTATATATGTATATGTTGGATTACGTTTGTATATGGTGGACAGTGCACTGAGATTTGTTTTGTTAGATATCATCTCCATATAAATTATGTTCCAGAGCAGTATATTTTTCTGAATGACTGTATATTTTGGGGGAAAATAAATATGTGGTCTTAGAACACTACTTTTCTTAGAGGTTTACTTAGAGGTGTATAAAGTATACAAACTCAATCCTCAAGTAAAAGTGCAAGTATTTGCCTAGAAAAATACTGCTCTACAAGTAGAAGTACCCTTTAATTTTTCTACTCAAGTAAAAGTACTAAAGTACATGCACAAAATCTTACTTAAAGTACAAAAGTAAAAGTACCCCACTAAGAAAAAAGTGTATTTTAACAATATATAACTTGATGCAAACAAAACATATATGTAGACGTTTAATCCAGATTTGTTCAACAAATTCTCAAAGGTGAAAATTATGGTAAAAATGTGTTGTTACCTACAGACTGTGGAACAGAAACAGTTGGTGAAGATGGAGCTGATTTTAACACCTTACATAGTGACGGGAAGTTAATCTATATGATACATCAGCCTTTATTTATTCTATAATACATAAAATGGAACTATTCCAGTAAAGTACAAGTAGCTCTATACTGTACTGTACAGTAAGTACAGTACTTGAGTAAATGTACTTAGTTACTTACCACCTCTGAGGTTACTAATATGTTCAATAACAACATTTTTGCAACTTGCAATGTACATTAATTAACAACATATCCTCATTTCGTTAACAGAAAAAAAAAAAACCAATGGTCAATACCAAGACCAAAACAAATCTGAGTCAAAACCCCCACTAGACTGGGACACACTGTCACTATAGATTTAGTTATCTAGTACTCACTGACCATTTATTGTGTAAAACCTCAGTGTATTCACTGTGTGTCATTGCAGGTGTGCATTACAATTGTCGTGGTATCAAAACCACAGACAGCAGCTCCAGAAATGACATGTAATATGGTTCCCATAATGCAAGATCAGATGCCACTCATGGCTCATAATAACTCATAACTACCACACTTATACCTGTATTTACAGTTGATGTCATTTTAAAATCACCTGATTTATCAGGCCAGTGTCAAAACTTACAGTGATCACTGAGATATATTGGTGCTGATGTGGTGAAGCTCCCATGCTCACCCCTGTAACCCGATATTAAGGTCTAACAGCAGAGGATGCTGCTTGTTTTTCTCCTTACTGTCCACTTTCATTTTGTCCAGTAATCCTTGTTTCATTTTTTATTTTTCTTGTCCATGTAGGGTCAGCATTTTCTTCTGTTTACAGGCTGCATAGCGCCAACATCCTGCACCGCCCCAGGCTCTGTACCAGAGCAGACGAGTGGAGTAGAGCAGTGAGAATTTCTTCTCGTTGCTTACAAAACATTTTTGAACTTGTAACTGCTCGACTTTGGACTGAAAAGTGTTGGATGACATGTGCAAGACATAGATGCATTCTGGGTCGGGTTAGGGTCTGCTTCAAGCTCTCTGTGGTGAGTGGTACAGGAGCTAAATTGAAGCGGCCCACAGGGCGACACTGCCTACTTTTTAAAAAGGCCACTCTGCTCTGCAGTAACAACGTCCTGGTCACAACTTCCACTGATTACCTGTACGGGCTCACAAGAGATGATGGACACATGCTCATTAATCTGACAAAAAATATGATGTACAGTAGGCAGTTATGTATTTTTATTTTAAATTTCATTTACTTTTTTTTTTTTCATTTTGAAGTCCCTTGAAATTATTTTCTTTTGCATTTGCATCAGGTTTGTATTACTTTGCTAATCTACAATGATAATCAATTCAAAAGTGGCACACTTTCCACAAAAACATTCAAATCTATTACAAAGAGCTACACAGTAAAAATCAAAAAATCAAATAGCATCATCAGCACAATTGGAAACCAGTTGTGTCAAATTGTGCAAACCAAATTACTCACAGTTGCACAGCCAGTCTGAATTCTTTGAGTATGGTTACTATGCATGACTCAAAAACACACTATTGTAGGAATATATGGCATCTGATGTGTACTATATGTAGTGGACTCCCTGCTGTCTTGCTTTGCATCAAGCTGAAGAGAAGGTGTCCTGACCATTAAAGTAAAGCACACAGTCATGTAATTGGCATCCTTGCTTCACTAACAGCTAGTGCACTGCCCACCTTACATCAAAGAGTTACAAAACTTAACTGCTAATGCCACAAATGCAGGAAAATCAGCAAAAGGGTCTGATGGGAAATTGCACCAAGATTAAGAGGCTTTTCGTCTCTCACCACTGAGGAACCAGCTCCTCGTGATACCATTGGTTTAACTTTGGGGTGTTTTTTTTTCGCTGGGTAAATAGGCTTCGTCCTGAGCCGTCATTGCACCAATCTCCATTTCGCCTGCAAGCAAAGAGCTTATGAGCATCAGAGAGGAATGAGAGGCGCATGTCAACAAAGCCACCAGCTTTGACAGATTCCTATCTATGAGCAGTCGCTTACACAAAGACGAACAGAGAGGACGGAAAATAAAAGCAAACAAACGCAGAGGCATTTTGTTTTCTACCCCACTGTTGTGATCTGACCTGGGCCAGGAGGCAGGGATATATTTGCAGCCCTGCCAAACTGGCATCACTAAGATTATCCGACTCTACAGGGATCCACGTGGTTTGGCAAAGGATGCATAAACAACAGGAAATTTGGGGCTAAGTCAAAACATGCTTATCGCTCTCCTACTAAGAGGGATTAGACCTATAAAAAAAAGGGTGCTGCATTTGTGCTGCCTTCCATTCCTCCTCTTTGCTTCGCTTCCCGGTCCTTGCCTCTCAGCAACAACATAACACATTTTTTTAGGAAACTGGTGTTTACATATAGCAGATAGGGCGTTGTGCTATATAAAGCCAATAGAGGAAGGCTGGGTTGACGTCATGCTCTGTTACAGTGCTGGCAGCACAATGACCCGTCTGACAGCAACGACGCCTTAGAGCCCCAATAATCTGAATGCTGTTTATGTGACTTTGAGAGGAAAGAGAAGGAAAGAAGCATCATCTATTTATTGCACAGAAGCCCAATTTAAAATGTGCCACAGCAGTGATCAAGTTTCCCTTCAGGTAACTGAACACAAGAGATTAGTGATCAATAGAGGCCTGGCACAGCATCACCAGAGAAGACTTCATTACATGCAAATCATCTGCAAAGAATTAAACATGGTACATTTTTCTTTTATTATCTTGTTAAACTCTGAATAGGCCTACAGTATATGTTGTGTTTACTATCACTGCAAAGACATAAATGCCATTTATATACAGTTGAGCATTGGAAATTATTAGCCCCCCTTATGAAATCACACAAAATCATGAATATTTCCATGGAAATGATCATAACAAAAACTGTTG
>JAUBNQ010000008.1:20257928-20276901 GCA_032353495.1 Ctenopoma kingsleyae | reverse complement strand
GTATCAACAGTTTTTGTTATGATCATTTCCATGGAAATATTCATGATTTTGTGTGATTTCATAAGGGGGGCTAATAAGTTTGGCCTCAACTGTTCAACAATGTTTTGGTTCTAATGCTAATATCAGCAGCAGCTACGTGTAAAACTTTACATCACCATTCATCATGCTGCATCTGTATTATCTCGGGATGTGGGGGGTTCAGAAGGGGCCACTGGATATTTGGGTGAAGCAAACTTTAAAATCCAAGCAAACAAATGAACTAAATGTGAGCAGCTATGTTTTACATACATACGAATTCTATTGAAAAAAAACATCTATATCAACATTACATGTCAACATCATGTCATTCAGGGTAAGTAGATGAAGTTGTACTTGAAAATGTGAACTTCCACCCTCCATAACTAACCAAATAGTTTTTGTTTATTGCAATTCTTTATATACAAAGATGATACTTTTCAGATGACATCTAAACACATGCAGCTATACTAATACAATTACTAGTTAAATCCCAAACTGATCAAAGAACAAGCAAAGTTTACATATCTGAGCAAGAATTCACTAACTGAATAACTGTCCCTATGTGTGGAGTCAGTCCCCCTAATAAGGAAACTAATAAGGGATTTTGTTATCATCATAGTAAACTTAGATGAGGACTCATTAGGTTTCCATACAAGAACACAGTCTTCTAATCCTCAGAGAATCATTTCTAGAGTGTATGCTAATCATCTCGTGTCAACATCCTCTCGTCTTCCCACCATCCATCATCCATTTTACTATTTATAATGGATTGTAGGCATTTCCATTCCTGCAGCCTCTGAGGCAGGGAGTAATAACAAAACAAGAGGACAAGTGTGGACTATCTTAAGCCTAATAAAGATGAGTCAGTTGCCACTGAGGCTGCCAGACTGAAACTGTGCTTCTGATACACAGAAGAAGAGGGCAACAACAACCTGTGGCCACACATGTTAATGAGGCCCCTCTGTTGCCTCTGGGCGCCTAATGAAATACCGCTGGACCTCTCTGCTCGGCTGTCAGACACCTCCACATAATGATGTATGAAGCCCTACGCCACATTACGCTCATCTGCCCTTGCTAAATGCCACGGCAGCAATTCTGTGTCAAAGGGTTATGTGGTGGTTTTGACCAATGAGGCTTTAAACTTGGGCAGCTGCTGTATCAAAGTGGTGAGAGTAGCAGCTAAAGGGCAGCCACAAATCAGACATAAACCCCAGAGAACTAAAAAGTGATAACCTGTACTGGATTACCGTGGTTTCAGGTGTGACTGCTTGTAAAACGATTTAGACCATTTAGAATTTAGAAATCATCTTCAAAGCACATTTGCTCCTTTGCTCAGAATGGGACAATGTAGTGAAAAGTGAAACCAACTCCTTTTCCTTCTGGTTGTATAAAAAGCATCATGTCTTTAAGTTACAAAGGTTCATGGCGTGGACAATTTTCAATGTATGTTTTCAACCTTCGTTTACATGTACGGGATACAGATGCCATTGCCTAAGCAAACAGGCTATTTTTGGGGTTTTGTCCATCATAAAAAAAAAAAACAACTTAACTATCCTTTTTGTTGTGCTTACTTAATTTTTTCATGGTAATTTCTGTTTAGTAAACAGCACTTTTCAGTTAAGTCACACTAAATTGGTTTATTTCAGTTACACACACTTGGAAAGAACAACTAAACATCAAGTTTACTTCACTATTTCAAATCAATTGCTTTCCCTCCCCTAGACACCAGTTTACACCCTCAAATCATCCTCTAAATGATCACACACACACCCTAAAACAATACCAGATGAAGACAGTAGCACAGATTAATGCCTCACCAGATAAGCAACCCTTGAGCAGCATCTAATAATTTCTCCCCCACTTAGCGGCGTCTGTCAACAATGTTGAACAGCTCCATTTCGTTAAAAAAAAAAAAAAAAAAAGCTCCATAAATCAACAGTTCGGCTGATGAGCTCAGAGCTGGAGGAAAGGCTACTATTCATTTTCTAAAATGTATCAGTAACACACAGAAACAGCCCTGAGCCACAGCCTTTCACTTGACTAACAGAGGAATGTCTTGGCTGACACGAGGAAAAAAAATCACAGGTTCAGTATTTGCCTGGCTTTAACTCTGGGGCGTGTTTTTCTCCCTCCCTTTCTGCCTCTCTGTGTCATATAAGCAACAAATACAAGCGCATACAAACAAAAAAGCATGCACACTTGCTCCCTCTGTCCCCATCTTGGTGACAAATACAAACACACCCGTCAGACTCAGCTGCTCAATCACACACAGCCTCCAGCGTTTGATTCAGTGAGTATCCACGGGGCCTTGGGACTGCAGTCATCCACTGTCCTCCTCCTTCTCGTTGCAAACCTGCTCGCATTTGCCAAGCGCCCGGCAACAAGGAGTGACGCGATTGGTCAGGAGAAGAAGTAGTGGATGCAACGTCATGCCACTGTGGCTCGTGGTGGTGCAGAAATCAGAGATGTGTCCTGAGTACTGGCACTTTTCAGCAGAATGTGGAGTATAATGTTAGATCATTACAAAGCAGGAGGGGAGGCTGAGAGAGCAGAGATGAAACGAAGAGGTTTAATTATCACAGTTATTGGCTTCCCACATTGCATCTAATTTGTTAGACAGAATAACATGCAGAGATATTTCAGAGGAACTAAAGTGCATTTGTGGACATTTAGGGTTTCTCCCAGCCACTAACTGCTACAGTTAATGTCAAATCAGAGAATATTATGCTTTATTTAAAAAAAAATTTTTAAATTCCATTTCCACAAAGAATGTCACTTGGTATTTATATTTATTCACACGGCCCATAAAAACCACAAAACACAAAGGTGACCATTTTCATCTTCAGAGGGTGTTACTAGAGTTATTATTACTACTAGTTGAACACTCATTGAACAGCCAACAAGTCTTACCCTCCTAACTCCCATATACGTTGTTTGTCCAAACCGTCTCATCCAACCTGTATAAGCATTTGTTGGGGGGCTGTGCGGAGCAGAGTAGATTTTCAGCCTTATACCAGCATATTGCGACTTTAAGTAATTTTTAAACTGAAAGGAAATAAGTATAGTTTCCATAATGGTGACATATTCCTTGAACAGGTAAAGTATGTCATGTTTCATGTAACTGTAGCACAAATATGGAAAGAAAACAGACATGGCTGCATATATGCCCCTCGTTCTGAGAAGACCTTTATTTTTATGTTCACTTGTTCTGTTCGTCTGCTGTATTCATTGCTTAACTAATGAGTCCATTTGGCTGTAATTAGAGATGCTCTGGGGGCAGCGTAGGCAGAAAGTTCACTGATTCACTGTGAATTTGTGCAACTGGTGCCCCGTGTTGGGAAAAAGAAAATCAATTTAAAGAAAAAAACTTTTAAAATGAAAATGATCTGCTCTTATTTATTCCTTTGTGTTTGTCTGAAAGGCAGATGAACAAGACTGCCAGTGATACAAACATCCCATCTGACCCAGAGCAGAGGCGGCTCATTTGCTCAAGTGTTGTGCAAGTGCTAACCTTGTGTTGGCTAATTAGCAGGAAAAAAAAAAACTGTGCCACACTCCCGTCTCATTTCTACCATGTCCTTGAAACAGCAAAGAGCAGCCGCACTGACTCTGCGTAGACAGATTCAGGCTCTGTATGTCATCACTGGCAAAATGGCCTTGGACATGTTATGCCTCTTCTTGGGAAGGACACATCGCTCTGTTCTTGGACAAAAAAATAAAAAAAATAAGACAAATTATGTAAAAGTTAGGTCCATAAATAATGGAATGCTTCCAATTAATGTGTACAGTGTGTGTATGGAGCTAAAGTTACATACCGTACACATTATCGTATCATTCCTCAGAGCAAGTCTGGTAAAATTCTATATTTTTCCTACTGTCGACACATGAATGCAACAAGCTAGAAAACCAAACTGTGTCAGAGTGCTAAACTTTCCACCATCATAAGATTCATGCACTGACTGTGTTCACCGTTTTGTCAGCCAGTGCTCTCGCACTAGAACATCTGTTCGTCACACTATAGAAAGCAGTGACTGGCTGGAGGCACCAGCATCTGTCACCGCTGGTGTCACTGGCACCAGCTGATCAGGGCACACAAATCCTGGATGTTGTAAAGGAAACACATTTGTAACGGATCAAGATGTGTATTCCCCGGCTTAACTGAGCAATGAGTATTATCTGTCTTTTATTTAAGGCTTCTCTGCAGCAGCTCTTTTCCCACTTTCATCCTGAACCTGATCTAAATGCTATATGCAGAGGAAATAGAATTTATTTCATTGTCTTGTTTACTAAATCTAAAATGGTAATCCCCAAGTCCATGTTGTTTTCTCAAGCTTCACTCATATCTACCAGCGCTCTAACATAAAGTTAATTTGTGAATACAGTATAAACCCTGTCGATGTGAAAGTAAATTATAAGAGACATTGAAAGGTGAAGGATGTAGGGAGGATGTAAGATGTGTCAGAGGCCAGATCTAGATTTCACAGAACAAGACAAAGACAAGGGTGTTAGAAGGACCGGTAAGAGAAAGAGTAGCTTCTAAATGGAAAGTGACAGTTGAGATAGACAGGGCAAATAAAGACCGAGCCTCCAGGAGGTCTGTGGCAGCTGTCATTCACATCAAACTGACTCTCACACCAAAGGATAACAGAGAAGCAGAAGCTCACTCTTTGGGGTCTCACTGCATACGATGCCTTCCAGTTCAATTAAATAGACAGGTTATTAATAAAAAGCCTTAAGATGAAGCTAATCTGTGAGTGCCATAGATTTTCTTAGCAAACACTCTTGAACATTGTTAATTTATTATCTAGGTACCACAGTCCATGCGAGCCAGTTTCACAGTTGGTAAAAATGTGCATGTCACCTTCAGTCCCATGTGCTCACGGCAAAAAGCTTAACAAGCAATGTTCTTCATTGTGAATCACTTTTACCTCTTAGGCTATGTACAGGGTAACCTACCTAATTGTTAAAGGTTGCTGCTGCTCCATAAAGCCTGAAATGATTACTGCTCACGGCTTAGAAAAACACACTGCTAACATTGTATGTTGGGGAAAAAAAATATTTTATTTATTCACAGTTAGTTTTCTCCTTTAGACTCCCAGTGCACACTAGTCAGTGATATGACCTTATAGTAAAGATGCAAAAGGTACATTATCAGAAGAATACATCAGTATCAGTTTAAAAACTTCAAAACTATTTTAAGCAGAGTTACCAATCCAGAGGTTTACATAGCCTAACACCTCTATATGATTCATATGTTAGCACTATTAAAGCACTATAACCTATTTCATCATAATTTAGATTGATTTTAACTGTGTATAGTGTAAAATGCAGAAAGGTGGCGCTTATGATACCAGTGATGGATGGTGCTCTCTTGTTCTAATCTTTGGGATAACAAGCCTCATCACCATGGATGTGTTCGTTAACTGGCTATAACATGGCTGAAAAGACGCCATTAATGACTCCATTAAAACCTACAGTAAAGATGTAAATGCAAAATGGACCAAATTTATGCAGCACATTTTCAATGTGTCACGTTCAGAGAGAGAGAGAGAGAGAGAGAGTTACTGTTTCTACTATTCCTTTAATGCATTTTACATTGCATGTCTTGGTTTAGAGTGAAATGTTGTTCCCCAGTGGACGGTGTCTGAAGGAAATGTTTGTGTGTCACACTTTAACACTGTCACATGTGACCAAATGAGGCTACAGGTCATCATGTGACTTACAGTATGGTGTCAGAGGCCGGGAGGCTCAGAGAGAGAGAGATGACTGATCTCTCCAACTGGGCAGCACTTAGTGAACAGCCTGTCTTCCTGCTACAGCAGCCAACTAGCACCGTGCAGGCAGCTACACTTGATATTCCCAGCACAGCTCAGCTCAAATGGGACATCTGTTCTCCTCCTGCAGCTCTGCCTCCATAAAGCCACCTCCCTCACAATAAGGTATCATCAGATGATTATGGATGAACTGCCCAACTGCTTCAATATTAATAAGCAACACAGTGCTGGAATCCAGTTGAAGACCATATTTTTAACCATTTATTTAACTGCTGAGTGTGTGAGGTCAATTGAGGTGCACAGCTGTAACGTTAAAGCACGTGTCGTTTTTAATGACAAGCAGGCCGCCCTCTTTGTGCATTTTATATGTGTTCAGGAAAACACAGAGTTATGGAGATCCAGAGGGAGTAGAGGACAAATAGTGTCAGAGCTGCAAATCGATCCAACAGTATGTGGAGTGATTGTTTGATTCTGAGAATCTGCTGCCCTGAGGCTACAACAGACTGTACATAGTGCATCAGGAGGTCTAGAGTACAGTAGATCCTGCTGACAGGTTCATCCAGTTCAATACCCTCTATTCCATTTCTCTGCTTCTGAGAAATGCTCCCCATTGCTCCTCCACTTCCTGTCTGTTGGAAGTGAACGATGACGTCTAGCTGAAGATGTCAGGGCATCAAGAGAACAATTGTCACCATGGTGGATAGTGTTCTTGGGAAGAGAGATAAACTATTCACATGAAACAATACTGTACAAAGACTTGTGATTGCTCAGAAGGACTCAAGATGAGTGTTCGACTCAACAGCAGAAAGTAAACAGCCTCAGTCTCTTACTTAAACTCGCTCCTCTTCTCTGTCACTTATCTGAAAACCTGCAGTATACTGTATGAGTACAACACTCTAAAGGCTCAGAACTGTTCATTGTCCAAAGAAAAAACCAGGAACTACACTGTAAACACACCTAAAAATTGTGTTTATAACACATCACTGACAGAATTCCACTCTCCAGGTGCATTAACTGCGGTGCGGGGCCGTTCACGCTGGGCTGTATGCAGAGGCTAAGCTGTTTCAGCTCCCAAGCCAACAGTAAACACTGACAACGGGTGGGTGACCTGCGAGACGGATTATAGTGTGCGCACACACTCTTTTATTTTTCTATGTGCCACATATCCATAGGATCTGCATTACCTGCATTAACTCCATATATCAAACATAACTGCTGTGTATTTTTAGCCTCCAGTGAAACAGACAGACACTGTAGGACGCCGAGCCAGACCTGGAGTATGGATGTGAACTCATTAGTGCTTGTATACAGTGCCAGCATATAGGCTTGTTTGCCATCTTTTTGAGAACAGTGTTTGTTGAAAATCATTAGAATGAAGAAGAATTTCTATGTTTATGTCTTCAGTAACCAGCGTGTGAAAACACAAATGTCCAATATAATAACTGTGTTAAAAATATTTTTGGAAAAGTTATAATTCCTAAAATTTTAAACTGCAAAAGTTCAAGCTGACATTCATTCCTCAACTTAGCAACAGCTGCTGACTAAAACAAATGAACAAAACGTCTCCAGTCTGTATGCTAAGTTAAGATCATGTAGTACTACATGTACATGTCACTATAGCATGTAGTGAGAAGGGTTGATGTTACTGGTTATGTCACAGTGTAACATGGCTTTTGCCCCTCCTCTGACAATAAAAACCCCACAGTAAGCCTGTGGCCTGTCATTGCTTTGTCCTTGTTGTGTTGACACTCCCTCCTTCCCCACTCCATGTCACCACCACCACGCTGAGTGAGCGCCAGTCTGCCCCAGCAGGGTTTTTGAGGCGGGGGAGTCGAGCACAGCGGGATGAAGCAGCAACTTCGCTCCAGTCTCTTGTTTTCTCTTGCACACACAGACACACACACTCACTCTCTCTCTTTCTTTCCCCCTCCAGGAGCACCTTCTGCACCGCTGCTCTGCCACCACTAATTCATCAGTGCAAATCTCCTGCAAACTTCCTCAACAAACAAGTGTGCTGACTTCTGCTCCTCAACACACTCATGCACGGAGGTCACACTAAACTACAGACCTCCTCAGAAACAACACACCCACACACACTCCCTGAGTTGCTGTCTGCACACATAGAAGGATGCTGTGCTGATGGCTGCTCCATGATGCAGATGTAAACAGACACAGCCTCTCTTTGCGTTTGACCTAATAGCTGCTGACACAAATACGTGTTTTCTAATTCGGCACTCTCCAAAAATGGAAGAGCAGATGTGAGTCTGTTTAATGATAAGTTGCTAATGAGTTTATCCACTCTATGATTCACATCTGTTTTGTTTACCTCACCCCACTACGGTGAAGCCCCTCGGGGAACGTGCAGCTAACGCTGATGCTACTGGCTCCATCAAAAAGAACTGAGTAAACAAATCTCTTGCTCTCGTGTTAAATTACCGTAGTAGATAACAATTTGGGAAGCTCCCACTGTTTGCTTTGTGTACTTTAAAAAAAAAACCTTCCACAAAAGCAAGATGAAAGAGCAGCATACAAATTTAGAAAGAGAAACAAGAATTCTCTTACTCCAAATGAAAAAAAAATGAAAAGACTGCATACAATCACTCACATAATGAGACCAAATCTGTCCTGTAACAAGACAAATATGCACCTAACTCAAAAAGCTTGGACCATACATATGTGACACTTGCCGACATGAAAACTATTTGCATATTTCAATGTAAGATTAAATGCGAAAACTTTATTCTTTCAGCTTACATAACCCTGACAGCTGGATATTTTTTGGACATTGATGTTCTTTGACGTGTCTAAAGAGCTGACCACACACACATGCAGCATGTTGTTGCCCTGTGGTGCAATGTTAATCACAAGCGACAGAGAACAATGTAGCTGCCACATGAATGACTTTCAAGGAGTGACCCCCTCATACACACACACACACACACACACACACACACACACACACACACACACACACACAGTATACTGATAGGAGCAACACACAACAAATTGTGACTCAGATCTTGTTAATTCCTGCCTAATAATAAAACATACAGAGCACTGCTCCGTGTCTAGTAATACATGCAATAAATTCCAACAACAATAGTGCGATTATCCCTGTATACAAATACAGTGCTATAGCGTACAGGACATGTATCCATAACACCATTAGCATCCTTCCTGGTAAAGCCCATGCTGATCAATTACTTTCTTTTTGAAAACAGATGGTAGCATTCAGTCATAGGGTGCAGAAGTGAGGAGTGGAAACATCACAGCTAACGCAGCTCAGCGTGTGTGTGTGTGTGTGCGTGCGTGTGTGCATGCATCTGCACAGAAAACATATGTCATGTTAACAGACGTGTCCATTTGGACAGATTTACTGTGGTGAGACCAGGCATCGTTGGGTATTTATGACACCTGCAGACTTGACACAAGAAGAGGGGGTTGACATCACATACAGTATTAATGGTGCTAAACTGATCACTATCCAGTTTGAGATGAACATTAGTAAACCACAGGTGTGTCACCTGTCAGTAGGGTGAGTGGTTGTAGATTCCTTGCACATTCCTTGTTCATGATGCTGTTGGAAAGTGATTTGAATTCTGATCATTTTTCCCTTTTGTTGAGTTTCACATGTGCACCATGACTAAACTGTCAGAATCATTTTGCTTTGCACGGGCACAGTTGTGTCTATTTGGCTAGAAAATATGTTTAGTATAACAACTACATACTGTACTATATGAGGGGCAGTGAGCGTACGGATTTAATTAGCATCAGCAGACCACTTGTTAACTGGTTAAAGACACATGGCCATATGCACCCTCCTTGTCCTCCTAGAACCCAGTCTATCTCGGCCACCAGGGTCCTGCTTACACCGTAACGCCAAATCCACTTCTGCCGATCAAAGTGGATTAAAGGTACAGTGGTGAAGATCAGAAGCCTGTCCTGCAGTGCTCATTTCACCTGCTCCGCCTGTGTCAACCAAGGTATCGCAGACCTACTTAACACACAACCAGCACAACAGGTCCTAAACCAAAAACATGACTCTTCCAAATGGCACTGCTCCAAGGCAGAATGAAAAGCTTGTCATCATAACCTCTCACCACATTGCCTCCTTGTTTTCTTTACCATGATTTGGTGTCTTGACTTTTCTTCTCACAAACATTCACTTTTTTCTTTCAATATGCCAGACGCTCTGCATCATGGTGCTTTTCCATCACACGTCCTCTCTGATTCAACTGCCAAAATAAGACAGGTGAGAGGGTTGGGGGCGGGGGTTGTCTTGACTGATGATTCAAATCACTGATGTTAAAGCTACCTCTAACAGGTATAAGTTGTATGTAAGTTGTCATTATTTATTATATATTATACCATTTTGCTCCCACCAAAGGGTCACTCTAATTGAGTACACCAGACGTTCACCTGCAGGTAGCTCATTGCTGTCTTAGTTTTCATCAGATGTAGATACTGGGTCAGATACTTACTTTTTGTGAAAGTCCAGGACCAGACGTGGCAGCTACTGGTAAGCACTGACATAAAAAATAATGCTTCTAAAAACAATAATCCGTTTCCCACTTTTATAACCACTATGGTGTTAATTAGGCCTTTATTTCAATATGCCCATTACTGCTCTCAGTTGGTGACGAGGCTGCACTGGAGCTTTACAATTATTCAGCCAGACGGTCCCGATTTTGTGTGATCATACAATAGCCGAGAGATCTTGCAAATGGATGATGCGTCTGTGAAAAGCTGGTGTGGAAAGTGACGCACGGTTCACTCCGCTTCGGCAGGCTTGTCATAGCAGCCTAATGACGACTGTACCATCTGGTGTCAGAAACCAGAAGGGGTACTCTAAAGTGGCCTATTAAGATGCTACTGCCACTGCTGAAAAAAAAAAAAAAAAAAAAATGCTTGCTCCTTGATAAATGCTTTAAAGCCATCTCTGACAAACCAATTGTTTCTTCCACAATCCCACTAAGCCTTTCAAATCTCTTCATTCTGCTCTCTGGGGAGGAAATGCCAGTGTTGTCGAGTAGGTCTTTTCATTTAGAAATAAATCTTGTTTATTCCTCCAATCCCCCGGCACAATCGATTGAAAGTGATTCCCAAACTGCTAACAGAAAAGATCTGAGCTGTGTTTAAAGAAAATCTAAAATATGCACCTCAGAACTTAATGTAGGGATTTTGCCATCACGCAGTTTAAAGCTCAAGCTTTGGGAGAAGCACTTAAGAGAAAAAAAAAACCTTGCCATTAGTTCTCCTTTGATTTACTTAATAAAGAGCTCCAATACAGCAATAGGTCTCTCCACTATTTCTCTTCAGGTTGTCTCGATTTGCACATTGAAATTTGTGATTATGCTCTAGCTTTCCCTCATTATGCCTTCTCTTCCTTCAAAACAAACTTCAACTTAAAGCAAAGCTACTTCTCTAGGGAAAGAAATTTCTTTTAGGGGGGGAAAAAAAAAGGAGAATCCCGTGAAAAGAGTTGGTACATACCCTGCAGGTTTCTGTACGGGTTCCATTGACTCTGGTGCGGAGGAGACAATGGAATTGATCCCTCAAACTGCTTAACTTAACTGTGGGAAAAGAACTGTCATGTGACTGTGTCCTCATTAGGATAGGTGGGAACTGTGCTAATTTATTTACCCAATATAACCCAGACAAGCAGAGACACACAGACAACAGTGAGGAGAAGGAGGAGAGGGAGGCTTAAGCTGGCCAAGCCGATTTGAGCCTGTTACTGATGCCTGAGCCAAGACCTGGGGCGTGGGAGGAGAGGTGGATGTGTGGGTAGGTACAGTAGATGGGATGACAGAGGAAAAGATTGGGATGGACAGGACAGAGAGGAAAATAATAGGCAACGCTGCAAACACTTGCAAGACAGACACAGAAGGCTGCTTATGCAAAAGCAACAAAGAAAAGAAGAGGGAAAAGATCCAGGGTGGTTGCGGTTATGTTGGCGACGTGTATGTGCTGTGCATTGCCCAGTCCTCGCTGTGTAAACCGGGTGGCCAGGCTCCAGGGGCGTGTCACTTGGGTCTGTTCCAGGTGGTAAAAGCATAAGGGCTTCGGGTGGCGGAGATGTGCCACACTCAGCCATCTGGTGATGAGTCACTCTCTCTGTGCTCTTGTTTGCTCTGACTGGGCACAAGATTGCAGGCTATCATCGCCTGTGTGTGTCCCTTCAATGTATTTGCACCCTATTTTATGTGATGGCAACTCAGCAGAGACATAATCAGTAGATGCCGAAAGTATCTGGATTCAATCTGTGATTGGGTGATGAGAGAGGCCTAGACAACTCATTTAATTTAGCAAGGTTTTCACCCTCGAAAACATAAGTCCTGTGTCTCAAACAGCAACAGGGGCATGTTACAGGAAGGAAACATGAGTGCAGCACTACATATTCTATTCAACCATTATGCACTGAAGGCTGAAAATATACTAACTGAGATGCTAATTTGGAAAAAAATGAAAAGGTCATGGGTGAAAGGGAGAGGACAGAAATGCATGTATTACCACAAAGCAACACTGCTTAAAATAAAAAGCAAAAAGCAATGGAGATGAGCTGGAGACGATGCACACAGTAGTCTTCACAGGGTTACACACGTGTGATAGTGGGATCTGGCTGCCTCCTACATAGATGCAGCTGACAACAGACCTGCATCTGTGTGACAGCTCCCCTCCTGCAGGCCCCAGCTGACCCAAATCTTTGTGTTTTTTTTCTCTCCTGTGCTTTACCCGCAATACCACATCCAACGCTGGGACAGCAGGCACTCCACTGTCTTAAATCCCAGTACCTTTGCTCAGACAGTGATTTAGCAGCCATACTTCTGCTGCCCCCTATCCACCAACATGTAGCCTTACTTCACTATACAGACAATAACAGTACATAAAGCAGGCACAGAACAGTACAGATATACTACGTCAGGCATTGGAACTAAGAAAAGCAACTAATTCTGTCATTTTTGAATACAATTTTTTTTTCTTCTATTTTTTGTCCATATTCACTGGGCAATGTTAAAACAAAATCAACATATACATTCAGTAAGAAAAAGAAAAGGGGCACAGTGCTTGACAGATTTAAAGATCATTACCCCCACTAACACACTCACCAGCCCTTGTTATCTGTAATTTATCTGCTTTGCTGAAGAAACTGAAATTTAGTATTGAGATGAAAACAACTAATATTAATGTGAGCAGATCAGTGATCCAGATAAGTGCTGCTATTGTAACACTATTAATCAGTATGGTTACTGAATGGCATCTGGCCTTGAGTGTACTCTCTTATTACTACTTGTGCAGGAATTCAAAAAACTAAAGCTCTTCACAAAATGTGACCCATGTGGCCTGTTCTGAATCAACACCAATAAAAGCTACAGAGGTAGCATTTCCTTTAGCTCCACATCCATCAATCATTGTCATGGAAACTCAACAGCACCTGGGGCAAAATAGAGATGTAGCACTCACACTGTGAATTGTAACTGCACCAACAGCTTTCATATTTAGCAATTAATGACTGTCTCTATAAAAAGTCAATTGAATCTCATACGTCTATAGCAAAGACTGTATGTATGCAAAATATGATTTGCATATGAGTCAAATAAGTGAGTTTAGAGGTAGGCGGTAGATGGATTTTATAGCCTTTGACAATACCAGAGTAGCTGTATTTATGTTTTTTAGTATTAATGCTAAGGTAGCTGGTTGATTTGTTGTTTTGGCAATGCTATTATGACCATATACTCATAGTCTCTGTATTAAAACACAACAAAATATAGGAAAATTAAACACAGTATTAAAAAACATAAAACTATCAGAGTTTTTTTTTATAGAGTGGATGTCCAAAGTCCATCAAGGACCTGCCTCAGCATCTGGCAGCTTCATCTGGATACAAAGTTGATCCTTCCATAGTCTGAAGAAGCTTGATCAGGAACGGTCTTTGTGGAAGGACAGCAGCCAAGAAACACTTACTGCGTTTCTAGTTGTTTTAATTAAAAAACTGAGATTTACAAATGTATGGCCATCATAGCATTTCTAAAAAACAAATATAACGGTGCCCTAAGACTGTACAGTAGTGTACCTCTTAATAAAAATGTAAATAAGTGAATTTCTCAAACTGTCATATCATTTTATTAAAGCAGCTATAACTGACATTTTTGTTAAACAATGCGTCAAATGACAAATTTGAAAACAATGTGAAAAGAGTCAATGATAGTAGTGATCCCACAAAGAATTACAGTACATTTGTGTGACATTCAGTGAACAGCTATAAAACTCCTCCATGTGACATCATCTGGAGGTGTTGTTCAGCTCAGATGATGTCATCATGTGACATCATTACAACCCCTGGCAATGAAAAACTCCTCCAGATGATTTGGAGGATTCTGTCATCTACGATGAGAGATATATTATTATATGGAAGGCAGAGGAAAGTTTATTATTATACATGTACTCCCCAGACAGGAATCATATGGGTGAAGTCAACTTTTCATGACAGAATAATTAGCAACTAGCTGCTGAACTTAGTGCATGATTTAAAGAGGCACACGTTTCCACTCAGAAGTGAGTAGAGAACAATAACAGAGATCAAAAACAGAGGTGAGACTGGACTAATAAGTGACAATGCATCAGTAAAGAAGAGTCTGTGGATTTAAGTAGGCATGGTAAAAGCACACCCCCTTACAAATCAACTGCACTGTCTTTATAGTGGCTGTCACTAGCTTGGTAAGATATTCGTCCAGCTCAGCAGTTTTTATGGCTGACTAAACCACAAGGCTCTCCGTCACTGTGAAAATGAAGAGGTTGGGACCATCTGAGGTCATCATCTTCATGAGAAACACCACTCTCACCCTGAAATATGTTGGGCAATGAAAGTAACATTGGCCCATCTGTATTCTGGGCTGTTTTGAGTTTGGTTGTGCATAATTATGTTTGTGAGAAGATGAAAAATGACTGAGCACTGTAATGCCTTCCTGACAGACAAGCACTGCAGAATGCTGATCTACCTGTCTGGATGAGTTGTAAAAAAAAAAGCAGACTGGTAGAAGACCAAACAATTAGTATTTGAACAGATGCACAGTGCGAGACAAAAAAAAAACAAACATTTACTTTTGCCAAGAATGATTTTGCCTGAGTCTACATTAAGTATGATGAAACAGTTTGCAATTGGTAAGTGGTGAATCACCACAACAAAACCAGCAGCACTGCTCACTGTTTTCTGTGCAGACAGAGGATAAAAAGAACAAATATCAAATGTTCTTTTTTGAACAAATGTAGTTCAGATGTATGCAAAGATATAGTTGAGAGTCTCATACCATTACTCTCTATGTTTTTTACTATTTATTTGTTATCCATCTCTCAGTGCAGACTATGAGTGATAAAGTGATAAAGTTATGTTTTCCTATGAGGAACGATATCATTAATAAGCTGTACTTTTCTGTTGTATGGCTGTAAAGAAACGCCCCACATCAAGTTTTAGTATGTAACACAGGGGCTGGTGGCCTAAAGCGGTATAAAAGGCGCATACCCTAGGGGTTTCTGGAAGGGTGGGGGAGTGAGCTGTCTGCTGTGAGACGGGCAAAAAAGCGAAACTCGAAGCGAAGTACATGCTGTCTATTTAACATTAGAATTTATACTCGATAGTCACGATATAGTCATTTACTATATCGCACGTGGAACAAGTCGAGATACATCGAGTATATTCGATATATCGCCCACCCCTCCTGTTCACCGTCCCAACTAAAGAGCCAAATAATTTCACTCAGGGGTGCACAGGGAAAATATTTAAAGACTGGTCTTTGAATAAAAAGTACATTTTGTATAAGGGTAGTGAGTTTATTACTCTTTAAGCTGTATACAATATATATAGAGGGAATGTATTCAAATTTGCCACAACTGTTTGGTTTTTGGTGGCCAAAAGTTTAAAGGTCAAGGCCACAGTCATCCAGTCATCCTCATGTTCATCCAGTTCTTGTAGTGAGTGTGAACGCCTTGGAGAAATTTTGTCTAATGTGCCAGAAATTGTCACTTGGAGTCAACGATGAACTGATTCGATTTTGGTGGCCAAAGGTTAAAGTCAGTATGACCTCATGTATGTCCAGTTCTCGTCAATGTCATATCTCAGAAAAGGAATTTCATTACAAACATCTGCTTGGACTCGTGCATAAACCTCTTAAAATATGAGTCAGGACGGACGTGTGCCAACTACAACAACACTGGTTAGCAGAGGTATACAACCACAAGTTATAATTCTGTTTTTGTATTAATAAGATTCCTTTTTGTTGTATTCATTTAATAAGATTATGTGTACTGGTCTTTGTAGCACCTTGTTAAAATCAGAGGTTAAAAAAACTATTTTTTTTAAAGAGAACATCCAGTGTAAAGATGAATATAAATCCTCTGTTAGCAAATAAAAATGCAAAGAATTTTTTCCCCAGCTCTCTCTGTCGCTCTCTTTTTGTGATATATTGAGTGAAGCCTGTGACAGGGGAGCAGTGGAGAATGGGCTTTTAATCAGAAAGGCCAAGGCCCAGAGAAGAGGAAGGGGGAGACTGGCAAAGGCCGATGGCAGCATTACATAAATAGTTTTATGCTGCATCAAAATTCATGATCTGACCAGAGATTAATCTGGCCAGATTTATATTTAGAAAGAGCTTACATCATGACGGGAAACCACGCTAATACCTCACAGCATCCAAAAACAATGGTTTGTGTAATCCACAACAGCCAAAGAGTCAACATTTACAAGTGCATAATGCTTATCCTCTTTTTTTCTGGCCTTTTTTTTTTGCTGACTAAAGAAGATGCAACAATGTTCGTCGAAGCTCATGGTGACAAGTTCATTACAGTCACAAGTGTGGATTCTAATTAAAATATCCATAAAGAATGCTGAAAAATCCAGGCAAAACCTCTTTGAACACTCTTCTATGTATTATAGTCACTATAAAATCTACCTAATTACATATTAAAGCCGTTTATATTTGTGCACGGTGTGGTGGAAGATGCACGGCATCTGAATTACCCCATAAGTGCATCAAAGCTGCATCACTGATGATGCAATGTCTCCATGTGCTACAGCTGTTTGACAGCCTAGTTCTGTTCATCATACAGAGCGCACATGTGAGATTACGCTGCATCTGTCCTTGGGATAACAGGGGAAATGTTGAATTGTTTTGACATTTATAGCAGAAAGCCAATAGCACGTAGTCATAAATATGTCAGGGCTGAAAAATCATTTGCTAGAGATCATTTTCCTTATTTTTGGAGTAAAACATCTTTGTGTGGATCGCACACACATTCTGCTTGGGTTCCCTCTCACTCACACCTCAGGGTAGAACTGAGAGGAACTCTAGGTGTGATTTCTCCTGCGTTCGCACACGAACTCTACGCACACACCTTCTCACAGGTACTCCGAGAGATGAATCTTCATTAGCAGCAGAAATCACTGAATAATTTATAGCCAATCAATTTGAGAGACACAAATTAGCATTCGTAATGTTTCCTGTTGAGCTTCAGAGCATCGATACAATTTCACCAGACTACTGATTTTAAAGGCTGAATGGAGCATTAAATTCTCCCATTTCTTTGAGGACTAATTAAATTTATTCATTTCTTCACAGGAGGCACAGAAAAGAGACACTTTTATAGAGCTCTTATATTATTTCCAACTGCTGGCACACACGAGCAGCTTCAGCTATACTTACTGCGGTTATTTAACAGTCAAATGTATGTTTTCCTGGAGTAGGAGTCAAAATGTATCTACAGGCAGAGTTCAATGGTATAAGTGCTGTGGGAAATGAGGGCTAAAAACTCACTGCATACTGTGACTCAGGCACTTTGCTGGTATGGCTCCAACTGCGCCATCATCCATTTGATTCTGATGATTCTAACAAACATTACAGACGTTTGCCCTCAGCGCAGCAGCACATCTCTTCTCTATCACTTAACCTGAAGTTAATTTCATTTATGTCGATAAAATAGCAAAACAGGTTTGAATGAGTTGCACTATGTCTGGCTGGCAACAGAGTCTAGGAGAAAAACTATTCTTCCCCTGAGCTCGTTCTCCTGAATTATGTATGCAACGGCGTGGATGCGCCATATTTTGCTACACTAAATGACCTTTCACAATAATTGTGGCCCAGTATCCTTGGGCTTTCAGCCTGAGAGTGGATATTATGCAACTGGGATGACTTCACTGGAGTATATATGTTATTCTCAAATGTCAAACATGTCAAGGATAACAGGGCCAGATGAAGAGTGTCCCTGTTGTTGCATCTTTTATGGAAGTGCTCGCAGTATGCTGATATACCTCTGGCCTGCTAAATGACTTTTCAACACAACTCAACCCCTGAGGTTCTGCTGCCTCTAAATTAAATTATGTTGATTGCAGATATACACAAGAATCCAATGGTATTCACAATGTGCACAAAAGAGTTTCTGCATTTTCTTTTATGCTTCTTGAACTGTTTCTTCTCCGTCTCCGTTATTCACCACCAACAATCTACCTGCCTATACCTTCTACCTCCTGTTTATACTTTATATTTACCTGTATACTCATCCTACATATTAATTTTCCCATACATCCATCAATCTATTTATTTATCTATGGATATACCAATGACGTCATAGCATATATCCATGATATCATATACCCATTTACCTGAATACCATCCTCCTACAGTACACATCCCCCCATATGCTTGTACTGGACCATTTGCCATTGTGGAGGGGAAAATGGATTCCCAAATTTACTGGGGTACACTGTAAGGTATTGATATGATATAGCATTATGTTATTTTAATAATTAGCCCTGACAATCTGAAGATTATACTAGACATTAACCTGAAAGGATACTACAGACAGTTGCCAAGATGGACAAAGTTTCAGCAGCAGCTAACAACTTTCTTCTTGTATAGTTGAACACCCATGTATGGCATTTAAATTCGCCACGAGCAAAACTCTTGATGTTATCTTGATCCTTTGATAAGGAGCTGATGCAAGCTTAATACCACAGTATTAGCTTTGATAGTATCTCCTCTTGACAGGTTGACAGGTATGGTTCTTAAACGCTTGGGTCTTGCTTCCATCACCTCTGCGTGACACTGAACTTGGGATGACCCTAAGATAGGATAAAGAACACTATCATGACGTCAGAAGTGAGAAACTAAAACTTAGCTAAGCTATGGAGG
>JAUBNQ010000008.1:20242752-20257828 GCA_032353495.1 Ctenopoma kingsleyae | reverse complement strand
GCAGGTAAACGACAGCTCTCGACCACAAGTAGGCCAAACTCCAGACCGGGCCAGGCGGAGAAGGTGTATCAGCTAAAAATAAGTGTTCTTCCTCACAGGGTAACAGTCTAAAGCATCCGGCAGGGCCAGCTGTGCCTGCAGTTGTCACATGTCACGTTCTATACAGACATATGGTAACACAATATGAACTCTTGACCAACTGGATGCAGCCCACTTTCATGCTGGGAGGAGTATTGCAATCATGATTTCAGACAGTACCCTTCAATAACCTTCAATTGGAATATTTTTATATAACATGTCCAATGATTTCTATATGTCTAATGAGTTTTCATTACACTAATGAAGTTTACGTTTGCATAACATCGTCTCATCTCTTTGCTAACACTGGCGTCACAGAGATTCAAGAGCACAAGCTGGGCTCCGTGTCCTCTGGATGGTATCGCTCTGAGGACAACTGTCCTGCAGCTGTTACATAACCAACTCTGCTCTCTGCTTTGAGGTAAATTGCCCCTTTAATAGCAGGAGTCATAAAAACCTTGTTGGTCTCACTGCACTGCCTTTAGCGTATACTTTCTGCACCCTCCTCTAGGGTCAGAGAACACATCATTTGTCAGGTCTTGTTATGGTGACTGTCAATGATACGCTGACTGTGTGTGTGTGTGTGTGGGGTGATAGGTTGCTTATAAAGGGGCCGTGGATCTGGAAAGATCACTGCGGTGTTAATGACACAGAAACAGAGTGGCTTTTTAATCCTATAAATGGCTACTCGGGTAACATTCACCATTAAAACCACCATTTCTGGACACTTCCCCCATATATGCCCTGTTGTCAGTCCAAACACATGAGGTCCACTAACTGCAGGGTCGTTTCTGTCACATCTGGCCCACGTGTGGAATGTCCTTGGGCTAGAAACTGAACTCCAAGTTACTCCTGGTGTGCGTATGTTCCCTTTTAAGCTGCTTTGGATGAAAGCGTCTTCCAAATGAGTAAATGTAATGCAAAAGATAATCGCAGTGGTCTCGCAGATTCCTGATTATTTATGACATGTCCTAAGCATGTTACATAATGTAAGTAAACACAGCAGAAAGAAGAACGACTTGTAAAAACATACTGCTATCATTGTCATGTGTCTGACTGTGGCAGACACATCAGAAAAAATAAAAATGTCTCAAAATGCTCAACACAACACACAGATTCACTGAAAATCATCAGAGATCAGCTACAGACTGTTACTTACTGACTTTATCTGAAGTGTCAACGCATCACAAGGTTGATCATTTGACTGAAATGCTATTTTATTTAACTTCTTTCCTGCAGGACGATTTCTTGTCGGATTCATGTCGGGAGATTAACAAAAACCTCCTGCTGGGAGTAACGTTTATCACATTTTACAAAAAAAAAAAGGTTGTTTTTAGAGTTGTTATTTCTCTCAGTTGACTAGCAACATCTCGCACAGCTGCTTCAATCTGTGCATGGGCACAACACCAGACTCATTTGATTCTCTGAACATATCTGCAATGTGGGTGGCAATTCAGATATGTAGGCACCAGACTAACTCACCTCAAGCTCACCAAACAAACTCTTTAGAGATCAAACAGAACACTAAATACAAGACAGGCCTTATGCTCCACTGCTGGGTGGCCTTGCTAATGCTCTTGAGGCAAAGTCCTAAAGTCCTTCCCAAAATCCTCCTGCAAACAGCAATGGAAAAAAAAAAAATCCAAGCAAGCAGAAAACAAAATGATCAAGACATCTGCTTAACCCCTTTTTCACGAGAGCAAGTGCTGTAGAGGAAAAGAGAATGATGCAAGAAACGACTGACTGGTTTGAGTCATTGTCTGTTCCTCGAGATGAGCCTCTGATTAGAGAGATTATCTGACAGCCTGGTCTGACCTCTCCATTTTCCTGGCATCATTAAAGTTTAGACCAACTTTTCTTGAAAGCTGAACAAAGCTCAGTACATCTGGCAGTCTGTGGTTATAGAAAGGAAAAGGAAACAGCATAATGGCTTCTGTAATTTAACAACGCACCAGATTGACTCACTTGCTGCTACCTTGACAGATGTCAAACATTATTAAGTGGTGCTCGATTCATGCAGACAACTGACTGCATACTGCTGCTGCTGCAGGCTACCAGGCAGAATGACTGGTAAGGCTAGGCCACCCAAGAGATAATTTAATGCCTTAATGGCTCTACTGCTGCTACTACCAAGTTGTTGCTTTACATGTACTTTAAATGGGATTCATGCAATCCATAGGGTCTGGGATTGATGTTTTACTTTTTACGTAAGTAATTAAGGTTTAGGTTAGTAAGCTGGTTAGTCACACACTTCCAACACAGAAGTGAGAGGTTTTGTAAACTATAACCTTGACAGACCACTATTCAAAATGTCTACAATTAAGGAGGAAATCCTGGGATTTCTGAGCAGTACTATTTCATCATCGCCGGTTACAGGTTACCGAGCAGTTGCCGGTGATTCTGTGGCACATCTATTCTTCTGTGTGCAGCGTTAAAGCCGATGATGACAAGCACCGTCTCACCTCCCCATTTTAATTTAGCCGCACCCTGTGCAGAACACCTTTCTCAGCACTTAATCAGCACTGTAAATCTGTGAACACATCACAAGCTGCAATCAGACGGCAGACAGCTCATAACTCACAGGTCAGAAGAGTGGATTACATTAGATAAGAATTAGATTTGTTAGAATTAGAAGTGTTAGCGTTAGTTGCTCAGGCAAATGTACACATACAGTATGTGTACTGTATAACACACATACACAATTACATACAGTACACATACCTCTCATGCCCAGGTATACACAGCAGCAGAGTGAGGTCAGGGTGAAATTGGAGAGAAAAGTTATGAGCCTCAGAGCTATGAGCAGATTTATTTAGGAGCATGCACAGGAGAACCTTATGCAATTCACAGAGTGCACATACAGTAGACGTGTGAATTCATTTATAACCAGCTCATGTTTGATGAATGTCACATGCTCTTCACTCCCATATTCTTCTTCCAGATAAACAGCTTGCAACGAGCATCTTATTTTTCATAGCAACACAGCTGAACAACCACCGGGGACTGCAGGGGCACTTCACCTGTGACATCATTTATTAAAGGTATTTCATGCTTATTTAAAATGCATTACAGCGTACGCATCATATTACAAAACCAAACCAGGAGCATATGTAATGTTTTGATTGCTGTAAATTAACCAAATTCAATCAAATAATTTTTTTTATTTAGAGGTACTACTAGTCAGACAGTTCAGTGTTACTGAGGTTACAGACACTCATGTTCTCACGTTAGTATATAATTGCAGATGAATGTTTGTAATGCTTTCACAAAGTAGATTGATTCTTTTTTCTTATATGTAAATAGCTTTTTTATTACTATTTTATACTTTGACTTTATTTTGCCGAACAAACACATTCATATTACATTGAATGATTAAAAAAATGACAGCAATTTGACACCTTTGTGTTACACAAGCAGGAAATAACTGATAATTATTTTCTGACTTAAACGCTAATTTAGAAGTCGTCTGAACACTTGAAGTTAAAATGATTCTGAACATTCATATATCAGTTAGGAAAAATAATAAGCCGTCACAGTCTCATTTATGATTCAGCTGTGCAGCAGTTTCACCTCATATCCATTCACATAACGTCCAAGGAGCACTCAGCGATTGAACTTGACCCTATTTCTTTGCTTTAATAAACTATTTCTACAATGCAGTGTTCAGGGTGCCACCACATTATCTAACTCTCTCCTTCATTTATGATGAGTCACAGGCCAAACCTTAGGCAACAGAGCTCAGGGAAGGGGAGAGATGTGATTTGAATTCAGCGGAGGGAAAAGGGCAGTTTATTTTAAGATGCCTCTGTACCACTGAGTGGATTTGTCAGAAATCATTTAGAGACGCTCCAGTGAAACATAAAAATAAGCAATATCTGGGTGAATATCGTGTGTATGCACGGTTTGGGGGCAAAATGATTTCGTAACCATGCATTTCCTGCATAAATCGAAATGCACCATGGAACTAAAACAACAACAACAAAAATATCAGGATACACTGTGTTGAACCTCCTATACAACTGTCTTTTCCTTTTTGTCTAACTGATGATCTTACATTAGTAGAGTGGCTGCTACAGTATATCATCTATTTAACATTTGGAAAAATGCACCAAATATTGAGAGCTAGGTCAAAGATAATACCACACTCTGTCAATTCCTACTTTCCGCATCCACAGACATATCGGTGACGTAAATATCGTCACCACCAAGAGTGATTTAAAATGTTTTACAGGTACCTCAAACAAATGTACAGTTAAATACTTTTCCTCAACAAACACCCATCTAGTTTCTGTTGGTTCAAAGCAGAAGCTCTCTTCTTACGTCTTTTCTCCACATGACTGGAGCAAAGTGAAGCACACTAGAGCACGTCATTCAATCTCGATAGCCTTCAAGGCCACTTTAGTTGCACCGCTTTAGGACTGAAAGAGGAAAAAACGAAGAAGTCTACACAATGGAGCAAATGGAGTGAGCAGCCGGCTCCGTGTAGGAGGCTGATGAGCTCTGGCGTGTCGTTGTCGCTGCTACCAAAGCCTTCCTGTGAACCCTGTGTAAAATGAGCAGAACTGGCACCTTCTTCCCTCTGTCCTAATATCCCTGCTCACCATGAAAACATCTCAGTGCTCTGATTTCTGTGCAACTCTTCTGCTGCCTGTCAAACTATATTTTGTGATTTTTTTGGCACTAAGAAGCTGAAGGGTTTTTTTTGTGCGAAACAATTGCAGCATAGCAGAGAATAGCGTTGTATTTGACATTGTCCCGTTTATTTCACATGTCACAGCAGCTACCATGAGGTCCTTCATTGGAATTGCTCTTACTGTGGCCATCTTAACCCATGTTACTGTCCTTAGACGTCCTTGTCACTTGGTCAGTTTAGGAAAAACAAATGTTATGATTCATGTTTTAATGCTTTCTGCCAGATAAGGATGAGCTCAGAGCACATTCATCAAAAAAGCCCTGGCACAATAAATTCAGCCACTGCACTTTTCCATGATCACAAAAATGTCACAGCAGTCAGCAAATTGAGTTAGATGCAATGGCAGTGGGAGATAGCTGTACATGCATATCTGACTCCAAACTGCTGGCTGGTTGAAGCTATTTTGTCTGGACTCAGTGTAGTTTATTTATTTACTTATTATCTGGCCTTATATAAGAAATGAAATAATTCGAGCCATGAGGTTGAAAGCTCAGACACAGAAAAGTCTCCACGATTACAGTGGCAGACTATCTTTGAAGTGGTGGCAGTTGTTTTTTTGTCTCCAGAATTCCCCCCTCAGTGAATTACCATGCTTAACAAACACATCCGACTGCCCGGAGGTGCTTTCTTGCTACTATTGCATAACGTAAAACTGTACCCTCAGAGATAGAGAGGATGAGAGATGAATGCAGGCATTACAAATAACTGTTATAGTCTAAAATACACAGAAAATGTTAAATAAACACCAACATTGCTTCCAGTGATGCAGATGTAAATTTATATCGTCCGTTGATGCTGTTGATGTTCTAGTTGCCCCTGGTTGAGCAGAGTTTACCCTCTGAATGACATTGAGAACTGTGGCCGCTGCTAGTGTTTTAATGTGAGTAATGCAATAAAACGTTAATTTGACTCTTCTTCAGTGTTCACCCCAGGTCAGCTATTTCCTGGGGCACAGATCATCCCATCCAGCAGGAGGAAGATGAGGAGAAAGAGGGAAATAAAAGAGAGGAACTGAGAGAGCGAGAGCAAAAGAGAAACAGAGAGACGAAGAGAGGTCATAATGTAGAAGGGAAGGGCCAAAGGGCAAGGTACTTGAATGCAGCATGGATATGAACCATATGCTACGCTGTGAGCTCATGCACAGCATACTTGATGTTTATAATTTGGTAGTGTTTGCAAAGGACTGAAATCACCATTTAGAGCTATAATGATCAATTACTTCATTGGTTTACTGGGTGTTGGTGTGTTAGTTTGTCAATACAAGCTTTCTGAACACGAGGCCTTGGGCTTTGAGACACTGTAATTGGCATTCAGGGTCTTATTGTATTTTACAGATCAAACTTAATTGGTCAAATTGGTTAATTGAGCTAAATAAATGTGTAAACCGAACTAGATTAATGATATAATTAAAATATGTTTGTGGAAACGCAAACAAGAGCAAACATGATCGTGATCATAAAGAGCAAACCAATAAAAGATAAGGTCATATAGGACATGGAAGCAGCAGCAGGAGCTTCAGTGCTCTGTGCATGTCTACATAAGATACAGTCACAGTATCAGTGCAGGTCACCTTTTTTTTGGTAGACCTCTGTACTGTCCTTGAATGCAGCACACCAGAGCAGCAGCTGAAAGACAGCTTGTGTTAAGCCTTTAGACACAATGTTCCTTTTTTAACATTAAGCCCTCCATGCAAAGGCGAGTGATAGGTGCTCAACAACATGAAAGATCCAATGTAAGGGATATTGTTTTAAATTTGGAAGAGGCAGGGAGTCCCTAGTCTACTAATATGTGGAAGAATCCACTGCAAGGGCAGAAATTTCTATGAATTATTTTATGAATTTTATTGTAAAATAACATGATGTTGCATTTGCATCTTGCAAAGTAATGTGGGTGCTTTTGACAGTTACTGCAGCCTTCAATTTGATTCCAGACTGATTCCAGACAGCACAACTTTTTCACAGTAGAACCTCAGTGTTTTTGTCAAAGCTGTGGGTGGATATTTGTTCTTCCTATACATTGCTGGGGTTCCAGGGCTCCTGACACATATTCATTGCTCCTAACAAGCACAAAAACTCTTTTCTTTCACATACTTTAGATTTATATACATTGATGCCTGTCACCCCCTTCCTGTGCATTTTGGCACAAAGTTGTCATTTGTTGCTACAGCGTAATGCAAACAGGAAGACTGGTAGGATGCAATGGAGAAATACAGCACCAATGTGTTTTTACACAGGCCTGAACTGAGATTGTGATCTCAATACTGTTAATTGTGCAGCTGATAAGCACTGAGATAACTGAAATATGTTACCACTGACATGAACTGTATTCATATCAGCTCTAGGATATGAATGTATGTGTGCAGGAAATATGAACATCATCAAACATGCATAGCCTATCAAGTGTTTATTCTGGGGTAAAGCTGTTACCACTCCAGAACCTTTTAAACAGTCCCCCGTCACTCTATGTCTCATTTGGCCACAAGTGATGAAAGCACTGATCTAATCTAATCGAAAGAGCCTCACACAAACCCGCTGGATATCTCACTTCCTGGATTAAAAAACTGAGGTGGGAAAAAGATGGGAAATACAGTAAGTCAGATTATAACTAATCACTTGAAAGGCTTTTGAATAGAAAATGGGGGGAAGGGGACCCCAAGCAAAAAGTTGTCAGGAACCCCCAACCCCCCACCCGGGGAATGGTGCAACTAGGCTCTACCACCCACTGCCGTGGTGAAAGCTGGCCTTTGAAGTTGAAACAGAGCCTGGAACGTAATCCTGTAAAATATAGTCCTAAATAAAGCTGCATCAAAATTTCATTAGCTGGTGCCCATTGCGTGCAGGCTCACTTTCACCAATTTTACTAGGTGACATTAGACCTCAGTACCTCTGATTTGATATGTGAGGCAATCAATTTCAAATAATGAAGAGTCTTGAGGATATGAATAGCAGTGTGCAGTATTCGTGAACTGAAGCACCTCAGAGGTAAATTGTCTAAAGTAGTAAAATAGTCAATTCTACATTACTGCATTCACTGCTTCACACATTAAAACAACAACAACTATTAGCCTGTGCTTTATATAACAAGTCACATGTCCATTCATATATGCTACACCTGGGGCATATACAGTGTATGTAGCACCTGCTGTTGCTACATTTGTGCTGCTGCACAAAAAGGTCACAGCAACAACAGAAGAAAATAGTGGACAAAACCTGCTGAAAAACACTGACCACTTTTGTTGTTTCTTGTAGATTTATAGCCGTCAGTTACAGCTGGAAAGCAGACAGCTCATCAAAATGAGCGACAAGTGCTGGGGTGGGAAACTGAAGAGGAGGAGGAGGAGGAGGAGGAGGAGGGTGGAACAAATATGCCTAGAAGAGAAACCATGCATATCAAATCCTAAAATAAAACATGACCTTTATGCAGTTTTGTTTAATGCTGCTACTTGTTGATGTTTATGAGGTGTAGTTTGGGTGGTGCAACACTACATCCTCCAACCACTCACTTTGATTACCCGGAGCTAGAGAACACTGCGTTATGAATAAAGACAACTGACTGGGAACAGCATCTGATCATATGACGCATGGCGTAAACATCGATCATATTCATATTAAAACAAGGCAACAGCAAAACAGAACAGTTAGTTGAACAACCATATTTTGTGTGTAGTCACATCTAAAAAAAATGCTTCTATAATGTTTAAAGCTGCATGAATGAATATTTTTTATATTAACAATGGACCAAATCACTTTGTGTAATGTATGAGGGATCAGTCATAGTGACAACCACACACAGACTTATCTTATTGTCTTATAGTCCTCTTTATGAAACAGAAATTGTCAGCAAACTGAGTTCTTATCAACTGTTCTCATCACCAATAGCTCTCTTTAAAGAAAAATCCACTATTTTAAATTTAAGACTTAAAGGAATGGTTCTGGGTTTTTTTTTTAAAGCTGGTAACACATGCACAAATATAATCCAAATGCAAAGTCGAAGCAAGCGGTATCTAAGTATTTGTGTCACAAGAGAGACCTCAAACTTCAAAAACAGTCCAACTATTCAATCTGCGAAATACAAATTCACTTCAAAGTTAGAAAATAATATAATATATGTGATGCATTTGGTGATCTTGCAATTCTAAATAGCACAATTTGGTTAGTTTTATTTTAACTTAAGGGAAACTGGCAATGAGTGCTAGATTACCAGTTAAATCTACAGCAAGTGAAAAAATACTAAAAGACTAACTATCACTATCACTAAATGCTTTTCCAACATCTCCTCTTCTGATACGTCTACTTGGAGGTGGTTGGTTTTGGTCTCTCTGCCTGAGTGCCACAATTACTCTTGTAACGTCTCCCATTTCCCCTGACAGCTCCAACCCACATCAGAATAAAAGAACCGAGAGAACACAGAGCATATTGATGGGCTACACACATGCACGGAGGCCACTATTTATGAAAATTACAGGGTGATAAAGGCCAGGGCCGCTATTTTTCCAACCGTTTTTCATCAGAACACAGCACCAATCTAAATGTTACTCTGATTTAAGCAGGAGGAGACAATCTGCAGTAAAAGTTGTGAGAGTGCACTTAAGGTGAACCAAGGCCATCAGCTTTAGAAAGCCACAGCATACAGTACGTCTGCTGTTGTCATGGTGGTGGTGTTTATTGTTCTAACGATTAGATAGATAGAGATAGTGTAGCACATGACAGGATTTTACTACTAACAACCTGCATTATGCTGTAACCTTGTCTCATCCTCGATAAATACAACGAAAATAGTCATCTTGTCCATAAAACAGACAAATTATATTATTATATATTATTCAGCTGGCGATCTGCTCGTCAGGGCACAGCAGGAACTATGATTTCATCTCTGGCCACTGATTATCGACCAATGTTCTGTTCATTTCCAAACCAAAAGCACAAACTCTTTATAAATAGCATGCAAAATCGATAGAGCGGTTGAGCCTGCCATCAATAAGAGAATTTAATCTGTCCCATCCTTTCATTATACACAGGAACTGATTTGTGCAGTTGGAGTGGACAAAGCAACGTGGAAGATAAATCAGATAATAGTGAGTGACATTTATTAACAAGCATTATGAAGAGGATAATGGAATTTAAATGATACAATACACACTTTCCAGGACATTCAGCATATCTGAGAACAGGTAAATATTACCTGGAACAGAATACACAGAGAGACATATAATCACTTTTACTCCATATTTATCCAGTCTTATTCTGCTTAGGACCAGGAAAAAACTGTAGAAGTAATGTGGCCCCTGACATTTGATACCTCCCTCTTCCCTGTGTCAGCAAAAAAAAAGCTCTCATCTCATCACTTTCCTGCAGAGTTTAGCAGTCCTCAGGCTCTGTTACTGATGCTGTCACTTCCTACGTTCAGGACCTACTGCGCTGAAGGCTTGCTGATGAAAATGCGGCTGTCATTTGCACAGTTCAGCTCAGCAGTGCAGGCACAGACCGATCTGGACATCTCAAGCCGAGAGACGGATCATATCCACATTGTTTTTTGCAGGGTTGCATGGTTGCCGACAAACCACTAACACCATCATCTATGGTCTCTGGACATTTGTGATGCGTGATTGTACTCTTCCGCATGTCGTCTACTTCACTACACGGTTTCCTGGCATCTCTGAGAATGTATTATTACTTTCTCACGTTTTACATTCCACTTGAGAAGAATTCACTGTCACTTACTGAAAAGACAAAATGTCTTGTAGCTGCACTGCATTCTGATCTCCCGAGCCTTCTGTCTGCCAGTGATGGATCACTCCTTGTATGATTGTTGAACATCAGAGCTAAACAGTGAATCTAGAAAAGAACACGTGCTCTATTATCAATTATCAAATGATCAAACACCAAACACCTGACAACTACTTTGGATTTCTTTTTAGATTAACATTTTGGCAGTAACCCCCAACACAACAGCACTGATGAAATATCTTGGTTGACAGCCATAATCAAGGTGTCCAAATATGTAAAAATATAACTCAAAGAGAAAACATAAGGCCAAGAGGTCTATTAAATGAAGCCCCACACTAACTAATAGTTGTAGAACAAAGTCAGTATGTTGGTACTGGTATCTGCCATTCAACATAATGTACCTGCTGCACCGCACTTTACAAAGATGATTAAAAATGCTGATTGGCTACTGATGTTTCCTGTTATTTGATTATAATGGACACCTGCCAGCCACGCAGAGTTTAGCATTTTTTAAGCCCATGCTATAATTAAATTCAAAACCTCACTTGTTATTCAACTAAAATCAATCATGCACCTCCTAACCTGATGTATATTACATTAGTCCTCAAAGTACAAGACAGATAATGTCTTTGAATGCCTTGCTTCCATGCATAGTACATGAGTCACCGCTTACACTGTTGCCACGCCTCAAGGTCAGTCCAAAGAGAGAGTCAGTGTGTGGCGTCGGGATGGCAGACTGTTCATCATGATTGGATCAGCAGGCCTTTGTGGGTGGGGGGTGGGGGGGGGGTTAACACATCCCAGCATGCACTCTACTCCCCAGATACCATTCTCTTCCCACTGCATACATAAGTAATCAAGTGCAAGGCCCCTTGATGTCGATCAACAGCACTGGAGACAGTCAGATATCCAATTACTCCATATGAAGGTCAGGAGAACTGGGGTGGGGGGGTGGGGGGTCAGTGTCGGATCTGATGCTTTGTTAAGTCTGTAATTACCAATGTGTCATTATAAGCTTAACTCACTTGATGAGGATGTGACATGTTGATCGCTGCATAGATGAGGGCAGCGATGCAGGTCCACGCTATGTCAGTGTATGCCAAGGACAAATTGTGCATATAATGAGAGAGTATGACAGATAATAATAAAGGTGTTTACTTTTTTTATTGTTTGCGATGAGTCATCCAGTGAAGCTACCACCGGAAGGCACCTTTCCACACAACTGTATATACAGCACATGTATAGCTCATTTCATAGCTGTGCTCTGTGGAAAAGCTGTGGGTAGATTTGGAGAAAAAACTTCTTCAGTCCACCATTTTGCCTCTAATGAGTCCAACTCATATTGCAGTAATTTTATTACAGCTCCCACTGAAAGCAATTACTGGTCCAGTCGTGACACCTTCACACTGTCTCTCCAAGATCTCTGAGCTATACTGCCAGTATGACAGTTATTTCCTGTTCCTGTCCCTGTCTCTGGCTCTGGCCCGGCAGCTTCCAAAAACAGCTGGGAGGAGCTGGTTTTGAAACATGGCTGACAACAAGAACGGAACCCAAATTACTCCTTGTGACAGGGAAGATAATGCTGAGTGACTCCAGCTGGAAATTTGGGGTCAAACTGACACTGAAGTGTATATTAGTGCTAGAGCTGTGAGAGACCCGCACTATTTAGTTATTAACTAATAAATCAACAATTATATGCATTATTAAATATGGATATACTTCTTCATATATATAGAAAGAGAGAGAACAGCTTGTAATAAACAGTCACATGCAAACAGTCGACAACATGGCAAAAATATTACTCCAGATATTGAACTGAAAACTTGTCCACCCACGCAGGTTCAAATCCGGAGCCAGGAGCCGTGTATGAAACCTTTTTGCTTGAAAAAGTGACAAAAATAGACACTGAACTTTAGCTTGAGTATTTGTCGCTTTGGCTTTTTGACTGGGTGTAAACAACCCACAGTTTTACTGTTTTGGATATAAAAATGAAAAAGAAAAACATTTACATTATTACACAATCTATGAGTCATAAAACTCCATTTGATTAAAGCCTAAATTGCGTGATCATAACAGACAGTTCTGGTGCATTCCCTTTTATTTTCATTACATAATGGGTTTGGATAACATGGTTGGACTGGCACTTCACTTGCCTGACTAACCTGACTAAGCAAAGCCATTCAGTGATTGTTAATTTATGTTGCTTCACTGATTTAACTGGTTGCCAGGACGTCTGAGCAGTATCACTTTATTCTGCATTCATGCATTTATGCATCTTTATGGACAGCTGGGATAGACTCCAGCACCCCCCGCGACCCTTACGAGGACAAGCGGTTAGGAAAATGGATGGATGGATGGATGTATCTTTATGTATCGCGGATAGAAAGGATCCAAAAAAGCTCCCTCATACAAACTTAAACCAACAAGTTAAATCATTGTGAACAAATAAAGGAAGAGTATATATATATATATATATATATATAGAGACACACACACACACACACACACACACACACACACACACACGTGTCACCGTGTCAGCACTTACGCAGACAAATATTACCATCTGTCTGCAAGAGAGGTCTGCCCAAAAAGTTTCTAGATTTGACAGTAGGTACTTTTTGAAGAAAAAAAAAAAAAAAGGGTTGCTGAAGGAGTGAGAAAGTAGCCAAATGTAGTGAGAAAGTCACAAGGTTGGCAACGCTGGTGGCCACAAATTGTAGAAGCAAACAGGAAGCTAGAAGGATTGTATGGATTGTGCTCCCAGCCTGCTGAACAGACTGCAGAAATAACTGTTAAATCATATTATTTCTCCAATCTCTGTGAAAAACATGAAGCCCTCCAGGACATGGTTGAACAAGTCAAGTGGCGTGGAGTGGCAACTGTCTCATTATCTCCCAACTCTCATTATCAGGCAAGAGCTTATGGTTGAGTTTATGAATATGCCGTACGTTTAACCACAAGCAAATCATGCTGCTTTCTCTTTACGGATCAGATAAATGCTAGCAGGCAGAAGAGGCCGTAGTAAGGGAGAGTTTAAATTAGGTTGGCTAAATCAAAGTGCTGGTGCATCACTTCATAAATGTTCTCATTCTGAATCAAAGACTCAGATTAACAGCGCTCCAGTTGCATTTTAATTAGCACACGTAGACACAAACAATCAAGCTGTGCATTTGCTGTACTCTCAGCTTATCCATAATAGTGAAGCAGTTCACATCAGAGGAGGAGAGTTCACAAAAAAAGTCAAAAACTCAATGTACTAATGCTTTGGATTTATTATCTGTGCCTCTGTTGCACAATTCATTCCACTCAAATCAAAGGTAAACTGCTATGTTACGACGTCTGACTCATCACGTTTTAATGAAAGAGTTAATTGAGCTCTTGCACTGTATGTCAGTGTTGGCGATGACTCGAGGGAACCCTAGAGGAAAAACAATATTAAAAACCCACAGATAAAGCCACAATTGCATATAGCAAGCTCTGACAGATGCACGATCTCCTCAGCCACTTTGTTTCGTTCAGCAGTTTAGTGAGAGAAAAATGCTTTGTTTCACACTCAGCAAAAATGTGAATGAGCTTTAGGAGTATTTGAATTTCAAGATGGCAGCCTATTACAGTCATTTTAAGCATATCCGTGTCATCGACTGTGCTGACGCAGCTCCCTTAAGATGGAGAGCTGCCTTGGTTTAATCATCTTCTAACTCACAGTGTGATGATCACACACAATGTGAGGTAACGGGTGGATGGATGCAGCACGCAGTCCCCGTCACATTACAATAACTTAACTTCCTGTAAACATATGCATTTATTCATTGTGTCACTTGTCCTGATGATAGACAAACCTCAAATAACTATATAAACATTATGTACTGTAGTTTATGTGCACAGAAGACATAGTCAGTATCTTATCAGTGCAGGGGCAACACCTGTTTGTCAAAGTTAAGCGAGACTAAGTCTAATTTCACCATGTGGGTTTCGTGCGGCATCAGTATGAAGGTCTTTCACGTCCCTGTGGGAATGCCGTGTAATGCATATCTTAAACATGCATTTGATGGTTAAGTTTAACAGACTGAGATTAAAGCTGAATGCCTTGAGGGAAAAAAAAAGTCATTTTTACCACTTGACAACCAACTGCATAGTTTTTGCTCCGTAGAGCCTTTTAGAACTAGTATTATCAGTTATGCTTGTATTAGACCTTTATTTTATGCTACCATAATACTGTTTGATGATCAGTTTATATTCCACATTTATTTAGATTTACTTTTTTTGTGTATATAAGAAATACATGTTTCACTAATGTTACAGAAAAAATGTTTTTTGGCATGATATAAAAAAGTCTTTAGTAGCATACAGTAACTGTATATATAAATATTGTTAAATGAAACCAACTCAAATTAACGTCACACAATGTCAATATGGGGGAGTGAGAGTTAACCCAAAAAGATTCTGTATGTTAACAATATATATCTTTACATTTACATTATTCTGCACTTCCAGATATACAGTAATAATCTGTCACATTTCTGTACCATTTGTGCACATAAATTAAATAAATGTGCTTGTTTATTTTCCTATAATG